>JAUZSX010000036.1:213756-233630 GCA_034780655.1 Idiosepius hallami
GATGTACTGGAGTGCCAGAGGAGGCTTATTGTCACTCTGCCTTCAGGAACCACCACCAGACATTGGCAGGTGTGCGAGATGGAAGCGACGGGGTGAGAACCCATGGAGGTGTCACACCGTACAGTCTTTGACTGGAGTGGTGCAGAGTTTGCAGGAGACCAGAGGAGACTTGTTGTCACTTTGACTCCGGCATAGACCACTAGTGGCTGGGTGGGATTGTGCCTGGTGATTAGTGTGAGACCCACAAATAACAATAATAATAATATTGATATTAATGATTATTATTATTATTGTTGTTATTATTGTTATCATATAATAATAATAATGTTTTAATAATAATAATCATAATAATAATAATGATAATGATTATAATAATGATATTAATGATTATTATCATTATCATTGTTATTGTTATCATTATTATAATAATATAATGATAATAATGATAATAATAATAATAATGTTTAAATAATAGTAATAATATTAATATATAATAATAATTGTTATTATTATTGTTATTATTATTATTATTATTATTATTATTATAAAAATTGTAAACTCTAAAAATTTGCTATTTTTCTAGCTTCATGGGCAATTTCCTGATCGTCTCACCTTGAAAATCCTAACAAATAGACTCCTTCACAATGCTGTTGGCACTCATTTTTCCTCGCCATTATATTTCTCGAAACTTCTCGGCGCCACATTTTGAAAGCCCAGCGGCGCAAGTCATGGGATCCCCACTAGTTTTTAAAAACCCCTCTTTTGCACATGCGCACTGACAACTTGTTGTTGACACGGGCTTTTCCGTTGTAGATATCAGAGCCAAAACCATAGCGGATAATTCTGTCTTCGCATTTTAATGAGAACACGAACGCTGTTAATTTTTCAGCCGGAAAAATAGCGAGGAAGGTTTGGAGTGGGGTTAACTGGATGACATGAGAGGTGTGGCCGGGGGTTCGCTTGGGTGTATATTAGCCCTCGTTCATCGATTGAAAGAAATTTGAATAGGTTGACGACAATAAACGCTGGGGTGTGTCAAGAGAGGAGACGCTCAGATTTGGAAGATGGGTTGTGCAAGATAAACGGATTTATTATTTGAACTATTTAGCAAAATATTTAAATGGGATTTGTTAGATTCGGGTCAGATGGAAATTAGTCAAACAAAGTCGACAAAAAGCATCTTTTGAAAAAAATACCCCATTAAACAACAAACACAATCTTTCTAGTCTTTGATAAAACTAGAAATATTGCCCTTTCAATGTATTAAAGACTAGATATTTAAAAATATTATTTATAATATATTCTTTAATATTTAAAACAATATATAAAACCTAGTCTTTCTTGTTTTTAAGAACACTAGAAATATTGCCTTTTCAATATATTAAACAGTAGATATTTAAAAATATTTATAATATAGTTTTTTTAATATTCAAAACAATATATAAAACCTAATCTTTCTAGTTTTTAATAAAACTAGAAATATTGCCCTTTCAATTCATTAAAGAACAGATATTAAAAAATATTCTTTATAATATAGTTTTTAATATTTAAAACAATATATAAAACCTAGTATTTAATAATACTAGAAATATTGCCCGATTTTGTTTTGATTCTCTTTTTGTGGTCATTTTGATCTGTCATTTTGTTAGTTTGATTTACGGCATATCAACCCTTTTTGGGCCGCGAGGATGCAGCACTGGTAAAAGCTTCGATTCTGAAATCATAGTACGCGAGTTCAAATCTCAGTCTAAACCATTACATTCACTTTCCTTTCTTCCTCTCTTCTTTTCTTTCTTTTTTTCTTTCTTACCTTCTTTCCTCTTTTTGTTCCACTCTTTCTTTCTTTCTTCCTTTCTTTTTTTCTTTTTTTCTTCCCGTTCTTTACTTATTTCTTGCTGCCTTCCTTTCTTTTCTTCTTCCTTCCATCCATCCTTCCTTCCTTCCTTCCTTCCTTCCTTCCTTCCTTCATTCATTCTTTCTTTGTTTCTTTGTTTCTTTCCTTCTTTCTTTCTTTTTTCTTTCTTCCTTTTTTTCTTTTTTCTTTCTTTCTTTTTTTTTCTTTACTTTTTTGCTCCTTTCCTTTCTTTTCTCCTTCCTTCCTTCCTTCCTTTCTTCCTTCCTTCCTTCCTTCCTTCCTTCGTTCCTTCCTCCCTTCCTTCTTTCTTTCTTCTTTTTCTTTTTTCCTTCATTTCTTCCTCCCCCTTCCCCCTTCCCCCTTCCTTATCTTCTTCCTATTTATCTTTCTTTCTTTTTCTCTTTCTCTTTCTCTCTTTTTCACTTCTTTCTGTCACTCGCACGTGTCCTTATTATACGATATGACATCGCACTCTTTTCAAGCAAGAGAATAAAAAAAAGAAGTGAAATTTTTTATGTGTGTGTGTGTTTGTGTTTGTATGTGTGTGGAGGGGTTGGTAGTGGAGGTGGTGGTGGTTTTATTCTTTCATTTTCTTTTTAATTTTCCTCGACTCGGAATTTTGCGAGAAGAATGAAATACCTTTAGCAGAGAAAAGATGATAGTCGGAAAATATTTGAGACAAAAGACGTCACAACAGAAAAAAAGAGCTGAAAAATATAGAAAAAATGATAATAAAAACAGAAATAAAATGCGAATCACTTAAAAAGAATAAAAAAGAAAGAAATAAAATCAAAAACAAAACAAAACCCAAATTGCCTAAAAAGAACGAAAAAAAAAAAGAATAACAAAATCTAAAACCCTAAAAAATAACAAACAATTTAAACCAAATAACCTTTTCAGCATTAAATGACCCATGAGGGTTGATATGCTGGTTAAATAAACCATCCAATCCAATCCAATCATTGCCAAAATCTATATGTTTTGATAAAAATTTATTTTATTCACTTTATCTTAAATCACAGTTAAAAACTCTCTAACTCTTTCTAACCTTCAAATCTATGCACTGATTCTTTCCAATATTTGATCCTCCATTATTGTTCCTTTCATGAGCAGAAAGTAAGGTGGACTAGACCTGCCTAGATCAACCATAACTGTGGCATTTTCACGTTCTTCTTAAATTAACCATTATTTTAGGAGAGTGCACCTGGCTAAAGTCTTTTATTAATATCAACTTATATAAGAAACATAAAAATAAAAATAATAATTATAATAACTCTACATCAAATTCAGATAAAACTTATTTAAATATTGTTATTTGATATCCTATTGAAAATGGGTGTAATAATTTATTTAAAATATATACCCTTGCATTCTTCTTCTTTCAGCCCAACCAACTGTCAGTATAATGCAGGGATTGGGAGTCTAAATATAAATAGTACAAGTGGTTCACTTGGAAACAAATCAAAAACCAAGAAATCTCGAAGTAACATTAAAGACTGTTGTGCTGGTAGCCAGTCTACTGGAAGCAATGAAGGAACAGATTCAAGAGGTATTTTATTTCATTAGGTTTACAGCTTCCCAATTTCATACAATTATTATTTGTTATTATTATAATGGTGTATATTTTATCTATGAAAATAATATTCTTTCATTTCTTGTTGATTACTTCAAATACATTTTTACCAAGGGTTCTTGAATATCATTGAAATCCTATAGTAGGCATTCCAAACTTTCAGAATCTGAAGTTAGAATTTATTTCAACAAAAATAAACAATAATAAGGATAAGGACAATAGTCCGAATAATGACTATGGAAATGATCAAACATTATCTCAAGTTTTCAAATCAAATTTCTAATACAAACCTTTTTTTTTAAAGAAAGGCTGTTTTTTACCTAAAAGGTGACAAAAATTCAAGTGTCGTAAAGTTGAAACTGTGTGAATCAAGTCCATCTTAACCTGAGGGCCTTCCGTAATTATATATATTTTATTGGCAATGTACACAATATTTCTATTTGGATGGTTTCATTTTTTTAAATTTAATTTTATTTTTGTTTTTTTGTTTTTTTGTTTAGGTGTCGCTGGGAGTAATGTTTTGGAAGTGTACGATCTTTGCCCAAACCTGCGTCAGATGGATGTTGAGAAACTACTGAAAGATTTAACTTGCCAGGGTGCTACATTACATTATGTCCCCCAAGACAATAGCAACATTTCTACTGACACTAGTAACTTACAAGTATCTGATTGTAAAACTATCCTGGCAATATTCCCCAGTGCCCCATGCGCAAATCGTGTTCTTCAGAGTATCCCAAGTGGAAGATATAAATTAAGATCAACAGTGTCGAAAGACTCGATAAGTCAAAAATCTGAAAGGTAGGGAAAATATCATTATCTTTTTTTAGGACATTTTAAATTTTTATTTAAAGAGAGAGAAGATTGTGAGTGTTTTTGGTTTTTTTTTTTTTTTTTTCTCAATCGTACGTACATGCACAAACAATTCGAAATGATTCATTTAAGATCAAATACTTATTGTGTAGACCAGCCAAAATACTTTAGCCTCAAATTTACTCTAGACAAGATTTATGCTTAAGATAGTTAATTTTTAAAAAGCCTAGTTTATTTGAAGAAGAGAAAAAGGTACAAAAACACATGGATTTTTACATAACAAAATTGTTGACTTGTTTTTTTTTTTTAAATCTCAGTTGTGATATTGTCTGTGTACAGTCTGTACATATCAACATATTCCCTAACCAGTGTCATTGGTAATGGTGTTGTTGGTGATTATTACTGTTACCACTTATTATTTTACAGCATTTACACAGAAACTGCTCAAAAGAACTCCTAGTTAAACTCTTTGTATCTCTCCTCTTGCTGCTGTCTTCAAATCTTCGGACATTCAAATCTTGCATTTATTTCCTGTTTTTTTTTTGTTGTTTTGTTTTGTTTCTTTTTTCTCTTTAAAATGTTAAAAAAAAACTGATTCCCAATTTTCCTTGCATCTGGCATTACAGTCCAAAGTTTTATGAAGCATTAACTACCTACCACCCTTCCTTTCTTCTCTTCCTCAACATAAATAAATCATATATTTTATGAAATATCATCCGTGCAAAGAATACGACACACAAAAGTTAAAGACAGTTTGTAGACAAAAAAAAAAGAAAAAAAAAGTTCTTTTTTTAGCACAGTTCAAATTCTGAATATTTTTTTTTTCTTTTTACTTCTCTTCCTTCTCACTCTAATTAATGTGCTAAACTTTTTGTGCATCCAAAATATTTGGTTTAAAAAAAAAAAGGAAAAAAAAAAAAGCTCCTAATTACATAAACACACACCAAATTCCTATCCAACGTAGGAACTGGCTACTTTTAGAGAATACAACTTGTTTCTTTACAGTAAAATTAATTCTTTTTTTTATGTCTTGTTAACCTATTAAATAAATACATACATATATATATGTATATATGTGTGTGTATGTATGTCTAGTCTATTTAAACGACCTTTACACGGCGATACACACCTTGGTTACTTACTTCATCTACCTGTTGGTTCTTACATGCTTCCACTCTCTCTTGAACATTTCTACTCTATAACTCCACACATACACACACGCATACACACATCACATACGCACGCATGCACGCACACTCTCTCTCTTCATGTGTATAGAAGATGTTTCAAATTCCCATCTGAAGCACTTTTTTAACCATCCACACACCCCCACCCCAACCCCGAATCTATTTAGGATTAGAAAGAGAGCCTTACACACATTCATCGTATTGAATTGTTGTCATTAAAATATGTAAAATAATCTGCCTTTGTTGTTGTTGTTGTTCTTTTTTTTTTTTCTTATTTATTTCTTGGTAGTAGTCGTGCAAAAAGTTGACTGTTTATGTTCTACAACTCTTAGATGAATTAAGGGAACACCTTTCAATGCATGATCATTAGTTTACCCACACATGTATTGATTGTTAAAAAGTTTATTAAAATCAAAAAAACCTTGCTAAAGACTCTTTATTTTATCAAAATTAAATTTAAAAAAAAATATCTGATACTTTTTATACACTATTCAAAGCATCAAGAAAATGAAGTGGACCTTCATTAATTTCTCAAAAATAAGAAATATTAATGAATTATTATGAATTAAATGCAGCAGCTGCCTTAGGGCTCATACAAAAATTTTAGTTTTGTGCTTAAAAAGTTAGTTTGAAAAACTAGTTTTAAAAAGTTATTATTTATTCTGTAAAAAATTTAGAAAAATCTGTATTGTATGTTCACTTAGTTTAAGAAGATATGTACTGTTTGTTTACTAATGAAAATGAAATACATGTGGGTAAACTAATAATCAAGTGGTGAACAGTGCAACTAATAAGTGCGCCCCTGAGTCATGCAAGAGTTGTGGCACCTGAAAGGACAGTTTTCTGCACAATTGCCAAAAATCAACATCCATTTTCTGTTTTTTCACATATCAATTTTTGTGGCGCGCGCACACACACACACACACACACAGACAGAGTAATGATTTTTAATTTGAATTTTGATATAAAAATGATTAAAGATTATTTTTAATGGAAGATCTAAGCAAAGTTAAATAATCCATTAAAGAGATGATGAGGCAGACAGCTTGTCTTTTTCTTGCTTCTTGGGTTGAATGAATGGCTTTTTGGAGAAAAAGATTGTGTAGGAATCAAAGAAAAAGAAAAAGAAGAACAACAAGAAAGAAAATTTCATTAAAATTAAAAAGAAAAAGCCAGAAATGAAAAGAGAGAAAGAAGACAAAGGGAAGAGAGAGGGTGATTGGGAGAAAGACTTTGAAAGAGAGAGAGGGGGGAGAGAGAGAGAGAGAAAGACTTTGAAAGAGAGAAAGACTTTGAAAGAGAGAAAGACTTTGAAAGAGAGAAAGACTTTGAAAGAGAGAGAGGGGGGAGAGAGAGAAAGACTTTGAAAGAGAGAGAGAGAGAGAGAGAAAGACTTTGAAAGAGAGAGAAAGACTTTGAAAGAGAGACAGGGAGGGAAGTGTAAATTAAATAAAGATAAATAAGGAACAATAGAAAATGAAATAAAAAGAAAAGATAAAAATTGTGAAAATTCTGTTGGGTGAGATTAAAGCTAAATATCTTTCGTTTCGACCTGACTTGAATCAAAAATGGAGGAGGAAGGTTGGCAGGCACAAATAAAGGAAGACCCTTCTCCAAAAAATAAAAATTTTTAAAAAATTGAATAGTTAGAAGCTGGAAAAAAAAAGAAGTGCATTTGTTATTTTAATTTTTTGGTTTTTAATAATTCTGTATCAGGTAGAAGAAGAAGAAGAAGAAGAATCCCTTAAATAGTCATAAGGAGGAGGGGAAGCCCAACTCCATAAAAAAGGAAGATGGAGAAGTTGGCAATCCAAAATAGAGACATCCTTACAAAAAAAAAAAAATAATAATTTTCAAATCTTCCGTTTCATCCATTGACGTAAGGGAAAAATCCAAAGAAAAGAAACAAAAAGAAAAAAAAAGATTTTTTTCCCTTTTTTTTTTTTTTTTTTATTAAATTTCATAGTTTTTTTTTTTGTAATAGATTATTGTTGCCCTTTTTTTTTTTTGATATGCACAAGAAGAGATTTTGAAAAATAAAGATTCATTCACCAAATATTTTTGGGGGTGGGGAGAGGAAGGAACCGTTAGAAACAGAGTTCAAGATTATTTTTATTTAATAAAAAAGATAAGTTTTGTTTAGTTTTTTTTTTTTCTATTATTTCTTTGTAAAAGGTAAGTATATAAAAAAAGGCAAACTTACCAATTGATTGTTGGTAGGGAAGGAGGGAGATGGAAAAAAAAAGGAATTGTAAAGGCAAACAAAAGGGAAGGAAGGGGGGGTTATTGTTAAATTCTGAGCAGAGTTTTTTTTTTAAACTTGGATAATTGGATGGTTTTAGTTCAGAACTGATCCTTTTATTCAAGATTATTTTTGGATTTTTTGTCAAAGAAAATAAAATTATATATATATATATATTTGTATATACATACATACATATATATATATATATTTATACATATATAAATATAATTATTTAAAGAATGACATAAATTTTTTTTATCATTCTTTAAATAATCAATTAGACTTAATTCTTCATAAGTATGTATGTATATATATATACATATATAAATATACAAATATATATATATCTTTGTATCAGTTTTTAAATTTAACTCTTTTTTTAAAAAAGAGAAAATTTCATTGCCATTATTTGGATGAAAATCAAATTTCTTTTAAAAATTTTAAACAAATTATTTATGTTATAAAAAAAAATCTTTTTCATACATATATATTTCTTGTCAATATATATTCTTAAAGTGTGCGTGTTTCATTTTGTGTGTGCGTGTATATATATATATAATATATATATAATATATATATAATATATATGTATGTAACATTATTATTTTTTTTTTGTAGTTTTTATTTCATTTTATTTATTTTTTTTAGTTTAAATTTTTTTTTTCTCTCCAAGAAAATAAATTCTCTTTTGGTTTAGTTTTCTCGACGGGCCTTCTTTTTTTTACTTTTTGGCTTGGCTTCTGTCCAAATATCTGGAGGGAATAGAAAAAAAAAGAAGAAGAAAAACGTGAGAACAAAACCTGTCAAATGTACAAATAAAGTTCATTTGCAGCAGTTGACATTATTTCAAATAAGATCAAAATTATGTAATCTTCTTTCTGTTTTACTAAAAAGGAAAAGATAGATTCAAATCTGACTGTGACACAACTATAATATTTTGAAACATTCATTGAGGAAATATTTACTTATTAAACTGATTTTTACAGAATTTCATTATTTTGATAATTAATAAAATCATCGAATTACTAATTTAAATTATCATTATAAAAGTAATTCAAAAATACTTTCATTCACTTTGTAAAATCAAGTTTAAAGAACTGTTTTTTAGGGTTTGTTTTGTTTAATGTCAGATCACATGACCGTGAAACACATTTTCAAGTGTTTTTTTTTTCAAGCCGAGACTAAATTTAGTTTTTTTCATTATAAAGTTCAAATCCCAGTTAAAAGCAATATATTTACTTTCAGTTGTCTGGGGCAAATGAGGCTTATTAACTCAGGAAACTAACTCATCTAGGTGTAGAGTTAACAATGATTTTAAAAAACTAGAAGGACTAGACCCACCAACTCAATGCAAGTAACTCATCCATATGAAGGGTAAAACAGATTACAAAAAGCTCAGGAATATCATGAGCATGTAAAAGTGGCATTGTGCCTTAATTGGATTTGAACTCGATCAAGTATAAAAATTCTAGATTAGTCTTCATGTACATAACAAATATTGCTTCAAGCAGATATCAGTGTTTTTTTTGTTTTTTTCTAAAAATTGGGTGAAAGGGGTGATGGAATATGATATAATTTGTGGGCAAGTAGGTGTACTTACTAGAATTTTGTTGTTCTAGTTTGGCAGGAGTTGGAGATGATGGTGCAGGGTTATTTTGACTTTTGGCTTTGCTTTCTTTAGCTTTGATTGGGGCTTCTGCAGGAGACGCATTTTTAAGAACTGGTTCTTTTTTAATTTTCTCATTTACTGTTGTTGCAGGTTGGTCGTTCTCATTTGAAACCTAACAATGGAAAGAAGGGGAGAGAAAAAAATAACATTTTCACTCATTTTCAATTTTATAGAAAATAAATATTGTAGATTTTTTCATTTTGACCAATTAATTTTTAAAAAATCAAGACCTTCACAAAAACATTAGTAAAACCAATTTAATAACACAACCTAAAATTGGGCATTATTTTCCAAACAACTTAATATATTTTAGGAGTGTTTTTTTTTTTTGTTTTGTTCTGGATGTTAAAGAAATAACTATAAAAGTGAAGAGGAACTGGACAATGACAGACAGTCCAAGGCTTACCCGAGTATTTGGAACTATTATTACCTTTTAATAGAACTGAAATGTGACAGACATATAGGCTTTATTTGGAGTTTTAAGATTACCACTGCTGAGTTAAAAAGATTGATATCACTTGTGTCTAGACCATTAAGGAATCACTTGGATCAGTTGTTGTGGCCAGAGAAGAGTGGTTTATTTACTATGGTTGAGTAAATGAATTGTATTGGTACATGTTTTGCTACAAAAAGTAACTTTGGTTAGTGAATAAATGAAAGAAGATTTAAAGAATTTTAGTCAAATGGTTGAAAAATAAATTAATAAAAAAGAATGTTAGTCTTAATTCCATTTAGTAAAGGAAGCGTGCATTGGTTTTTTTGGAAACAAAGTTAAAAGATAAACAAAACAAAAAATTGACAAAAGTGTAAAAAAAAAGTATTTAATTTCAACTAGATTTTCTCTTCCTTTTTTTTTTTTTATTTATTTGTAGATTATTTTCAAAACTACAGTATTAATTTGTCTTTTCTTTAAAAGAAGATAAATCCTTTTTATTATGTATTCAGTCAAGAGGAGGGGGAAGAGAACCAAAATGGGGATACCTTCATTTTTTAATCTCTAATGCTCTCATAGAGCAATGCAAACTCCCGTCATTTTTATGCAAATTACATGGGTCCCCAGCTGCTTAAAAGCTAGCCATTTTTAGAACACGTTCTTAGAAGCATTCTTATGGTGATTAAATTGGACTTGATATTTAGTACATAACTCTTATTATTTTCTAAAAAATTTTATGACTATTTCTATGAACATCAAAAACCATAAATTGTAAAAATATCTAGATGAAAATTTAAAGGTGAAAAATATTAAAAAAAACAAAAAAAACCTAGCATTCTTAGGAATGAATAAAAGTTATATTTATAAAATAAATACTATTCATAAATTGTAAACTAAACTATCCTTTACTTAATTTGAAGAACAAAGTCAACTTTAAATTAATTATGGATAGAAATATAAACAAATACTAGGTTGTCCCAAAAGTTTATAATTACTTGCAAAATATTGAAACAGTAACAAAAATTATTCCTCAAAATAAAGACTACATTTTCCAAGATTTTTTTCTACTATGGATCTGCAAGCTTTTAATTCTGGGAAAAGTACCATTCCAGTCTCTTCAGGGTCCAAAGGAATAAAGCTTTTCCAATGGATTAAAGTGACTTCCATTGATAAAAAAAAGGGAAAATGTAAAATGGCAAGAGAAAAGTCAAGAAATAAATTGTGTTTTAAGCATTGTTCATGGTCTGCAGCAGAAAAGAAATTTTACCTCTTTGGGTTTTTTTTATTATTTTTTTTATTTGATTTTTTTTTTAAATTCTCACCTTTTCTGGAGTAGACTGCTTATTTTTTTTCTTTTTAGGACTTTTCGATGTATCTGCATTTGCTATCACGTTTGTTGGGGCTTTTTCTCCTTGTTTTTCTGCTGAATTATTATTTGCTGTTGGCTTTTTTTTCTTGGGTTTTGTTGTTTCCTGTTGATTGGCTGTCTGGGCAGGTTTTTTGTTGTCCTCTTTTGCAGCTGCAGCAATTTTCTTGTTGTCCTCCTTTGGTTGACTGTTTTGGTTCTCAATTTGTCCACTCTGGCCACCCTGGGTGGATTTATTCTTTTTATTTTTCTTTTTACGGGTTGGACTGCTTTCCTGGCTGTTGCCATTGCTATCAACAGTGTCTTCAACATAAGAGACGAGGACAAAGTCCTGCCAACACATTCGACATTAGAAAAAAAACACAAAATAATGAAAAAAGAAAAAAACTAAAAAAGCTGAAAAATTACACAACTGGGAAAATAAAGGGGAGGAGGTTAAAGAGAAATATTAAAAAAAAAAACGAAAGAAATTTTGAATTAAAAGACAAAGCCAAGAATTTATATTCAAACAATTTTTTTTATAATTCCTAATAAAATATAATTCCTTTTATTTAAGATTGAAATAATATTAAAAAGAAGATTAAAAACATTGGATAAAATATTCCAAAAGCAACAGAATTTACTTTTATCAAAAAACAAACTATTTGTTTAATATAGGCTTTTGTAATTATAATTTTGTGCCAGAATTGTGCAGAGAATATTTTCAAATAATTCTGTTTCTTTTAACAAAAAAAAAAAATGTTTTAAGTCTAGAAATAATATTTTGGTTGAATCAAAACTTATTTTTTTATTTTTTGCAAACTAGAAAATAAAAAAAACATTGGATTTGTCTTATTTTTTTTAGTATTAGAATAAACTCTGAAATTTCTTTTGTCAAAAATAAGGAATATTAACACTTCAATAACTCTAGGGGGTCATGCAGCATGAAGAACAAAACCATTCTTTAGATTAGCAATAAATTGGCACAAACAAAATTCTTGGTTCCATGCAAAAACAAATGTGGATATTTGGATCTATTATTATTATTATTATTATTATTATTGAAATAGGGATCAACTGAAAATCATATTTTTTTCTTAAAAAAAGACTAGAATTGTTGGTAGCAAATGCAAACCTGATTTGACAAGGATCACAAGTTTTAACACAGGTGTAAGAATTGTTTCTTTTAGAAAAAAAAAAGTCTTTGCTATTGAATTTTCAAAAAGAAACTTTAAATTCCTCTTAATTAGCCAATCGTGATAAGAACTATCCATAAGAAGAAATTATAAAAGTTTAATTTCAACACTCATTGTAAAAATGCTTATTCTTTCAGATGCAGCCCCCCACAAACACACAAATAAAGTAAAAGAAAAAAAAATATATAATAAAAAAAAGAATTCCCAAAATTAAGAATGCTTTGGTGATTATAAAAGTATTTTGAATAATTTGTGACACTAAAAAAAATAAAATCTCAAAGTGACAAAAATTGCTAAATATTTGTTTATTTCAAAATATCTTAAAATATATGGGATGTGGACAATCTAAAGCACTAGTTCAGTGGTGCCCAACCTTTTCTTACTCCTCAACCCTAAAAAAAATTGGGTTCTGATCTTGCACCCCTATGATTTGGTCTTTGTCTAACGATAAAAGATGTGGAGGAATCAGACTAAATTTTATCCAAAGGCGATATTTATTTCCTTTTCTAATTAAATGAATAATCAAACTTACAGACGAGAAACACATCATTAATTGATACTTAAATAAAAATAACACTTGTATCAAATATATACAATAAGCTTCTTGCACTTCTTAGACTGTTGGCTTGCATCCCCAGTGGGTGCAAGCACCCCTAATTGGGAAGCTCTTATACAAAGATTGGCAAAATGCATTTTCAATTTATCTGTGTTTTCCTTTTTTGCCAGATTGTCATCTTTGTCTTAATAGTTGTTAATGAAAAGATGAGGACAAATTCAGCAAGAAATAAATTAATACACAGATAATGAAGCCTCCCTCATCTAAAAGAATTCCCTCTATAAAAAAGGAGAAAAAAAATCTAATTCATTTTACCTGTTCAACAATTTCCCCTAAAGGAGTTTTTGTCCTGGATGGAGATTTTTTCTTGGTTTCTTTTGTTGGTTCTTGTTTTGATGATATTGGAGCTTCCACCACTGGCTGTTGGGCAGGAGGGGATTTGCTCTTGGACTTCTTGGGTGCTGGCTCCTTGCTAGGGACAGCAGCAGCAGCTTGAGCTGGCTGCTTAAGCCGGAGGAAGGGATAACAAAAGATATTTTAGAGATCAATGAAAAGCTATGATTACAAGTTATTCTTTAATTTTGACATCTTTTAATTAATTCATTAATAATAATTATCTTTTAAATTATTATCAAAAAGGGTCTTCATTTAGTTATTTCAATAAAAATATAAAAGCTAAAATTTACAAATAATTCTTTTAAAAATAATTTATGGTCTTTTTATTTTGCAAATGTGATTAAATAAAATAAAGAGATATTCTAATATTTTAACAAGTTTCTTTTATTTTTGTGATCACATCATTTTGAATTACTTAAGCTGTACTTATTTAATCAATAACTGTAAGGAACAAGGAATTGATACCTTTCCCAGTGGAATTAACCTGATTGTGGAAATAATAAACAACTAGGATTTGAACTAACGTATTATGATTATAAAGTTTGAGTTTTAATTCACTGTCTCAAGTGAACTTTCCAAACAGCATTAAGAATGTATTTTATTTTTCAGAATACTTAAAATGAAGTTTGATAATTTTTACAATCATTATTTAGACTATTGTCCTCATCCTTATTATTGTTTAAAAATGCATTAAAGACTTTAAAATATCTAAATTTTCAAACAAATAGCACATTAAATATTCTTTTCATATGGCAATTTATACTGAGGTGGGCCAAAAGAAGGTATAAAATTATGGAAAATAAAATAAGGTCCAAAATTCTATATTTTCAAATTTCAAGAATGCTCAAATAATCTTAGAAACTGTTTTAATTCATTAACTGCTTGAAATGTCCTCCTTAACCAAAAATGCAACATTCTTCACAGATAGTAAAACAAAAAAAATCCACTTATAAAGCATATAAAAACGTTTTATAAAGAAGCATATTAAAAAAAAGTTTACTAACTTTTGGTCCACCTTGTATATTGAATCTATTAGGTCGTTAACAATAAAATGTCCAATTCTATTAATCACATTTTTGTGTTTCACATATTCTATTTTAAATTCCTAGTTTCATACGTCTAATCTTAACTTCATCACTTAACAAATGCAGTTCAGGCCAACATATAATTTCATGATTTAGACATTTTGAATCAACATCCTTGAACTCATGAATAAAGCAAAAATTTGTGTTATTTACAAATATGAATTCTATTGAGGGACAAATGCCCCTCAGAAGGTTAGAAATATAAATCATGTGTTTAGTGAGTATGTGGCGAATGAGTGAACAGCGAGTGCACCAGTGGTTTGAAAAATTTTGATATGATGATTTTCAAACCAACTCCATGGTAGGCCTATTTATGATATTATATAATAATAAAGTATCAGTTCTAAATCGAACCTTTTATTCTAAATGACCTATTACATTTTTTTAAATAATTTTTTTAGTCAATTTCATATTCTTTTTACCTCTGTACTCTTTTTGGCCTTTTCCTTTTTGGTTGGTTTTTCTGTTGGAGGAGCTTCATTTTCTTTTTTAGAGGGCTTTTCTGCTTTCGGAGATTTCTCTTTGGCTGGTTTCTCAGCAGCAGCAGCAGCCTTCTTTTTGGGATTTTTCTCTATAGACGGAGACTTATCCTTGTCAGGTTTCTCAACCTCAGCTGCCGGTGGAGCAACTGTCTGCTTCTCTTTGAGTGGAGCTAAATTCACAGACTGGACCAGCTTTTCACTCACAGCTGACAATACTTCCTCTTCTTTCTTGCTTTTTGGTTTCTTCTCTTTACGTGATCGTAGTGTTGTCCAACCTGAAAGGAAACATTGCTTTATGATTATTTACTTCTTTCAATCTTGGAATATTTTTCATCTGATAAGGCTGAGACTTTGTTTGTTTGTGTTTAACGCCATGTCAACCTTTTCAGGTCGTTTTAATGCCAAGAACAATTAAACGTTATTTTTATATACACATATTTTTTAATAACACAAGTTGCACTATTTAATCCATAGCTGGAGGGAAGATGGGGTTCATATTTTTCCCAAGGGTTATTAGTCGACATGTCAACGTAGACGGAACAACTTGGATTTGAACCCGCGTACTATGGTTCCAAAGTCTGATTGCCTATCCACTGAGCCACATTGACTGCCCCAAGGCAGTATAAACGCCCCCCACCAAAAAAAAAAAATCAAATTATTCCTTACCTTCATCTTCAGTAATTTTTAATTTTTTCTCTTCTTTTTTTGTACTTGCTGCCGTTTGACTGGCTTGTTTTTTAGGCTAAAGAAAGAAAATAATAAATTGAAATAATATAAACTGCATATACAAAAAATAAAAACTAAAATCCACAAAAGAAACATTAAAATCTAAAACATTAAAATCTAAAACATTAAAATCTAAATCATGCACTTAAGACAAATAAAAGAATTCAATTAGAAATATTAACTAAAATAAAACAAAGAAAAATTATTTCATAAGCAGCATTTTTTTTTTCTTTTTATTAAACAAGAATAAATTTATCCGCCATGAACACACAAAAAAACCTAATATCTAAATAAAAATACAACTTAACATTTACTTATTTATCATAGATATGACATATTTGACTGAGCACCCAACAAAGTTAGGCACAAGGCCAGTTTTATGAGCTCATTACATTCCCAGACTTTTTGTCCTTCACTTAGACGAGTTACTCTCATTGAGTTTAAGAGCTTCATTTACCCCCAGTTTTTTTTTTTTTTTTTTTTAAATCAGTCTTATCCTTACACCTAGACAAGTTACTACCCTGAATTAACAAGCATCATCTGCCTAAGGCAGCAGAAAGTGAATATGATGGTTATTATCTGGGATTTGAACTCATTTAATAGGATTCCAAAGTTCTCCACCTTTGGCTGCCAATTAGGGATGATATATCATTATATGAAAAGTGATAAACTTAAACTCAATATCTTCGTGTCTTTTTTTTAATATTTTTTTTTTTAAAACTAAAATTTTGATAACTATTAGTTTGCCCCAAAAGTTTGTAAACACTGGCAAAAATTCAAAGCCGGCTAAATGGTACTCGCCTACTGTTATCTTATCGAAACAGCAACAGTGGCTACTCAAGTAAATACTCACAACAACCACAAAACACTCGTCTACGCGTGAAACCAAATGTCAACACCTCAAACTATTGAGACGCAACACATGAATTTGTTCTTCACCTGTCTCTTCTACACACTTGTCGGTCAATCACCTTAAGTCACATGACGAACGGATTTAGTTGTAAACACGATTGAGCCAATTAGAGCTCAAGAAAGCATATTCCTCTGCTTCCATTCTCAAGCAGATTCCTCAGACGACCCAGCTTATAAAAGGCAACCAAAAAGACTGCCTTTCTTTCTTTTCCACTTGACACTCATTAGCAGAATTCACGTTGGTTGATGTGGCATACGTCTTGGCCAGGCCTGCCTGGCCAACTTACAACAACCGCCACCATCAGCAACATTAGCAACTATTACTAATACTATGTTTGAAACGGCAAACGCCAGAAAAACATAGCCATGTACCAAATTCTTTACACTCGTCATACAACCTTGTGTATCTTCTCGCTTGCAAGTAAGAAAATAACTTCAGACGAACTTTACTTTCCAAACTTTAACTTTTCACAGATCTTTACTGAACCACATTGTTTTTGTAAAAACAAGTCCATTTCTCTCTTTTTCACTTTCAACCAACATTTCACATTTCCTTTACTTCTCAAACACACCAACTAATCCATTTCAATATCTTTTTTTATCTATCTCATTGTTTTTTAAATATTGCATCTTTTTTGGTTTTTTGTTTCCTTTGGCTCAATTGTATTTTTCCTTTTGAAATATATACTACTATGTTCAACACAGTGATTGGTAAAGGCAACAAAGATAATCATTGACTACGTGCATCACAACACTTTCACCAGATCCAAAAGCTTGCAGATCGATGGCAGAAAAGTCTTGAAAAATGATGATCTTTTTTTTTTTTTCAATAATTTTGTTGTTTTTGTTATTGTTTTTGTACATGGCAAGTCAAATTTCAATATTTTGTATTTTTTTCATTTCATTTTATTTTATTTTTTTCACAAGTGTTTGTGAACATTTGGGACAACCGAATATGTTCCCCCTCTTTATTATGAGTTTAACATTTCTTTATGTAAATTTTAGGCTGGTGTGTTCATGGGAATCAATTTGTATTCATGGGGATTAATTAAACAGTAAGCAAAAACAAAAACACAAAAATAAATCTAACAAACACAAGTGAACAGGTTTAGAACATCTATATATTAATTTATTAGTTTATTCTGTGCACTTTTGTCCTCATCTATCAAAGTTTATGTTTTCGTCAGGTGATTAACTTCAGGGTTGCGGGGTTAACCACTTGATGAAGACCAGAGGATAAGTTGGCTGAAACATTATGAAAAGAACAACTATGATAGATGAAGACAAGAGTCTGCAGAATAAATTAATACATAGATAAAGAAGTTTCATCTTAAATAATTATCAAATAAATATACGTTTGGAACATCATAGCCATTTTGTAGGTTTAATAGAAGAGTTATTTTTTTAATGGTAAAAAGATTTGTGTTAAAAGTAAAATAATTAGTAAAAAGCAAGTTTAAAAAGGAATTTCTATTGAAAAATGTTAGAATGCAGCAGAACAGAATGTTTGAAATATTAGTAAATGAAGGAAGCAAAAAGGAAAAGACAAGACAAAAAAATATAAAAAAAAAAGAATAAAATGTGAAGGAGGAGAAGGAAGAGGTAAGGTGAAGACACACAACAATCAAACACACACACAAAACAACAACAAAATATAATTTTTTTCAACCTGAAAAAAAAAAAAAATAGAATAATAAAACTGAAAGAAAAAGTATTTTCTAAATCATTAACCCAATTGAGCTCAGTTGGACATTTATGGCACACTCATAATATTAATATTTAATTAAAAATATATATATATATGTAAAGGTATAAGGTTTTAAAGGTGATATGTTGCATTGTTTAAAATGTTTGGTAATATTTCGGAATCCGAATTCCATTTTCAAACCAGCGGCTCTCTCCATGCCTGTCTGTAGTGGTTCTTAGCTTCTTATGCTGTCTAGTGTCTGATATATATATATATATATATATATATATATATATATATAGAGATATGTATATATATATATACACACACACAAAAAATGATGGTGTTGAAATGGGTTATTATAACTGATTTAGTATCAAAGTACAGATCTATTACAAGAAAAGTACAATTTAATGCATGGAAAAAAATTTTCTTTTGAGCGATTTTTTTTTATAATAAAGATTTGAATCAAGTTCCAATCGGAGAAAACCCCAAATGATCGTACATACATAGTATTTCCACTTGGTTATTTTCCCAAGGGAAATCCAAAAGCAAAGAAAGGAAGAATATTTTTAACCCAACAGAATATCCTAACATACACAAACACACACACACACACACAAATGGGGAAAAGAAAAAAAAAAGAAAGAATCAGTCCTTCAAGAAGCCTGAAAAAGTTTGATGATTTTTCTGGAAGCCAGCAACCATTTTCTTCATTTCCAAGTAGAGAGAAAAGAAAGAAAGAAAGAAGTAGTCAGTCAGTCTGCACGATTTGGGAGCAGGGAAGGGAAGGGGGCGAGCAAAAGAGGACAAAATGAATGAATGAATGAACGAATTAATGAGTGAATGATGGTGATGGAAAAAAAAAGAGAAAGAAAGGAAAGAAGCAAAAGGATTTTTTTTTAATAAAAAGAGATTCTTTAATCCCACCCGAAGAAAGAAATAAAATACACTTAAAACATAAATAAATAAAAATAATTGAGAGAGAGAGAGAGAGAAAAATCAAAAATAAATAAAGTAATTAAAACCCAAATAAACTTTAAAAATAAAAAAAGATAATAAATAAAGAAGTGCAAAATAATGAATTTAATTCCTAGGACAATCATTTTTTTATAAACAAACATTCTTTATAGGCTTTAAGTTTAGTCCTCAATAGCAGTCAAATTGATAGGAAGTTTAATTCAGTTTATTACTGCATAGTCATTTTTTGAACACACTAAGCTTGCATTTTATTTTTGGCATTTAAGCATTTTTCACTCGACTGCAACCCAAAAACTTTCACAATTGATATTCATTTATATTTTAACTGTTCACAAACTTTATAAATTATTTTTTGTACAAAATTAAGATAATAAAAATGATTTGCCATGCAAATACCTTTTAAAAATTTGAGTTTTTCTTTTCATTTGCTAAAGAGAGAGAGAGAGAGAGAGAGAGAGAGAGATGTAGAGAAAGAGAGGGGGAGGAATGTAGAGAGAAAGGAAGGGATGTAGAGAAGGAGGGAGGGAGGGAGAAAGGGAGTTAGAGAAAGAGAGAGGGATGTAAAGAGAGAGAGGAAGGGACGTAGAGAGAGGGAGGGAGGTAGAGAGGAAAACTTTCACAATTGATATTCATTTATATTTTAACTGTTCACAAACTTAATAAATTATTTTTTGTACAAAATTAAGATAATAAAAATGATTTGCCATGCAAATACCTTTTAAAAATTTGAGTTTTT
>JAUZSX010000036.1:233730-245851 GCA_034780655.1 Idiosepius hallami
AAGCCCGGGTAAGAGCACGTAAAAATGGCCTTGTGCCAAACTTGGGTTGGTGCTCACCAAGTAAATATCATATCAACTTTTTTTTTAACAGCATCATCTACCCAAGACTATTTAAGGTAAAAAACCATTGCCTTTATCTTAAGTTCTCTCTGGGGCTCATTAACTTTTTTAGGTGAAGGGCAACACTGATGACAAAAGCCTAAGGATATAATGGGCACTGTAAAAGTGGCCTTGTGCCTTACTTGGGTTTGTGCTCGACAAAGGAAATATATCAATCTTTTGAAGTCATTTAATGCCGAGAACAATCATTTTTGAGACACATTCTTTTTGTTGACACAGTTTTTGTGTTTTATTAACACTATTTGCACTATTTGTAACACTGTAGGGGATCAGAGGAAATTTACAAGGAATAACATGATAACCCTTTCTTGCGAGAAGAGATGTTCTTTTCCTCGTCAATCTGTCTGCGTCATTTCCCCATTTCAGATCCATGGGGTTAATGGACTTAGGTTAGGAACAGAACTCTTCCCACCTACCCCAAAGATGACACTGAGACATTTTGTGTGGGCCCACACTTTATTCTGCACATGGGTGCAGCTGACTTGCTCTGCTTGTCTGTTGGCTGGTCCAAACTCTGAGTGACTGACTGACTTCTATCTATCCCAACTCGCCTTGTCACTTCCTCTAAGCAAAGGAGAAAGTAAGGGTGACTAAGAGAAGCCATAATTAATGTTACATATTTAATTAATAGTTGGAGGGAGTTATTAATGATATGTCTATTTAGGTTAAGATTAAATAGCCAACCAAATGAAAAGAAATAAGAAAAAAAAAACTTTTATTTTTTCATAAAATTAATGTTTCTTTTCAATTTTCTTCATTTTTAACAAATCTTTGCCATTTTTCAGAATGTTGTTCGTGACTGGTATGCTCGAAAACAAGACATTCTTTGCACTGTTGACCGACTTGAGAAATTGGCTCATTCCTGTTCTTCTGCTTTTAATGAAGGTCAGTAAAATCTTTAGCTTTTCACAAGTTCAGAAACAGATTTTTTTTCTTTTCTTAAATTCACATGGGAAAAACAACTTTAAGGATGAAGACAATAGTCCTAAAAAAAATGGATATCCAAATTATGAAGCCTCATCTGAAAGGATTCTAAAAAAAAAAAGAGACCAAATTCAATTGGATGTTTTATTTTAATCTATTTTAGTGAAATCCTTATCATAAATTAACATCAAATCGTTCCTTCCTTTGGATCCCGACTTGGGAAAATTACCAATTAGTCATTCAGAGCTGTTCTATTAGAAAACCATGTTAGGGTGTCTCTTTTGCCTTAGGTCGCCAGGCCCAATATATTAAGGTCCAAAGGATTAAATCAGTTTTAAGTTTATATCTTGATTAATTGTTAATTTGACTTCTTTAATAAATAAGAGGTTCACAAGTTGGCGGTATTGCAAGAACTGATTGCCTCCCTTGCAGCGTTCTATAAACAATTTTATCTTTTAATTGACTTCAGAAGGTTGAAAAGGCATTTTTCCTCTCACTAAATGAAAGATTATCTACAAAATCAAAAGTTGCCAAAAGATGTTTGTTTTATTATTTTTAGTCACCAGATAGAGCCCTCCTCTGGATCCTAGCCTTGTTTTTTTTTTTTAGACACCTCTAGGATACAGATTGAGATTATTTAAATAAATTTGAATGTTTTAAAAATGTCTTGAGTTATTCTAACTTACTTTACTTATTTGCTTATGGAAGATCCACATCCGACCCACAAGACAGAGTTACCAAAGAAAAGGATGTGGGTCCTTTGGAGTTGACACTGTAGATGATGACCTTCAACAAGGGTTCCTAATTTATTTTTTTTTCTTGGTGGAGCCCTTCATAATCATTTTTCATTAATATAAATTTGCAGGTTTAAATAAACATAGAAATGGTTTTTAATTAAGTTTTATTTTACTTTAAATAAAAAAAACTATTCTAAAGCAAATAAACTATTTTTCATGGGCCACCAAAATATCATTGTGGAGCCCCAATTTGTTATATTTTGTTTGTGGCCGGGGAGGGGGCATAAATATTCCATGGACCCCAGTTGGGAATGTCTTGGCCTACAATATTGGAAAAGTTATGAGGCCTGTGATTGGCCAGGGACAATTGGGTGAAGGGTTATGGTTGAGGAAAATGTTCTTGTTTGCTTGCCAACTTCACTAAGGACTTCTATTTTTTTTTGTTTTCAGGTGATTTACCATTTGTTGGAGAATGTGTCAATCAATATTGGGAATTGAAAAAGAAGATGGTTCCTGGTTGTGAGCCTGCAGCTGTGAAGGATTTGATAGAAACTCTCAAGCCGTACGTCTTTGGGATGTCTCTTGCAGGAGCAGGGGGTGGAGGATTCTTTTATGCCATCGCTAAACATGCTTCCTTTAAAACCCAATTGCAAGAAATCATTTCAAAAATTCCAGTGAGTCAAATTTTTTGTCTACTTTTTCCAGGATTATGAAAAAATTATATCTCTATATTATATATTAAATTTCAACATTTTTGGTCCCCTGATTTATCGAGGACCATTGTTTTCAGTAGCATGCGTCCATTACTTTTTTCTGAAATTTTGCCACAAGTTGTATTTTTATAGTGCTTAGTAAAGAAAACTTATGAAATTCTCATTGCTTCCCTAGGAGCCTAAAATTGGACAAAAATGACACTTTTTGATCCATCCATTAGATTTTTCTGGAACTTGGCCAAAATGTGGAGGGAATTGTCTCCAATGTAAATTCAGTATTTCTGAATATGGCAAAATTCTGGTTTGTGTTCCCTGGAGATTTTCCTGGCTCTAACAACACCCCATTTCAGGGCTATTTAACGTTTCTGTCCAAAATATGATTTTGCAATTTGTAATCCTTTCATATATATTGGAGTAAAAAAAAAAAGCATTACTTCGAAATAATTCTCATGTAGTGAATCCTAAAAAAAGCTCTGCCAAGATTAAAATACTTGGTAATGATCAATAGGGCTTTGAAATTATGTTTTTATTGAAAGATATTCTCACAGACTTGACTATTTTGTAATGTTACTCTTTCTTCTGATAATATAGTTATTAGTAATAATTACAGAATTAAAAAAACAGCAAAATAGTTAAGTAACTGCTAGGGCTGTGACAAAAATATTATTTAATAATAATATATCATCAAAATTTTTAAGACAGGAGGGGGGGAAGACATTTTCCTTATGTTGTTAGGGCTGATATATTGGCCTCTTAAGGTCCAAAGGTTTATAGACATAAAAAAGGTAATTTTTCCCCCAATATCTAATACAATACTATTAACTATGGTTCATATTCTGTGCTCTATCAAAGATTTTTTCCATATTTACTCAAGGAAATAATACATAATTAAGTAAATACTTGAACCAACATTGCCAGTCCCTAGTTTTGACGATGTACAAGGTTTTACTGTACTTAAAGGTATACCTTTGTGATTATTCTAATTTAATTTAAACAAACCATAAATGTGTTTTTTTTTTTAACCAATGAGGTGCAATTTGAACTCAATTTTTCCTACATATTAAATGAACTCTTAAGATTACTGGGACTTTAGGCCCTAAAGGGCAGATATATCAGCCCTGAAAACATAAGGCAAAAGACAACACACCAATATTGAGACCCAAGTATCTTCCTTTAATATAAGAGCTGTGAGTAACTTGCTAATTTTGTTAAGTTAGGGTCGAAAAGGTTAAAATAAAACCATTCAATTTTCCCAATATAAAAACAGGACTCAGAATAATCAAGTAGGAGAAATTTTAGGTTTTTTTCTTTGTTTATTTTTTTTTAGGATTTGAAAGGTGCTGTTGTTTACAATGCCACTGTAGACATAGAAGGAATGAGAGTCTCATCGAAATAATCCTCAAGCAGCTGCTGTAAGCAAATCCATTTTACATTCCTTGTGCCTTTTGGAAAACTAAGTCCAATTAAATGACCTAGACAGATGTTTTAGTAACAATATGAAGCTCGAGGTTTAATTTCAAAATTAAATTCTAATTCAAGCAAAGAAAGAGGGACACAAATCAAATTTGTAACTGGAGTTTTTTTTTTTTATCATTCAAAATGAAAATGTTCAAAATGGCCTTAGAATTTTTTTTCCATGTACTTTGGGTGGAAGATGATTAAAAGGTTTATAGAATACAAATAATGGGGTTGGGCTCAGATTTTGGGAGCTTACTTTTTACTACTGAAAAAATATAAATAAAAAAAAATTGAACCAATTCCATCTGCATACTTTTTATTTCTATATAGTTTCTTTTTGATAGGATTTTTTTTGTGTGTTTACATAGGAATCTTTATTTTTAATCAGAAGGACGAGAAGAAACTTATAAAATACTAAAGATTGGGAAAGAGAGAAAGATTTTTTTTTTTTTTATTATTTGGGATTGTTCCTTTGTTTATAAAAACTAGATTAAAAGAATCCTTTATTACAAAATATAATTTTATGACAGACTAAACCAATAGAAAAGTCATTGGAGACTTTAAATATCCTTTTGTCTCTATACAAATGAATATTTAAAAGCTACAATTAGATTTTTTTTTAGAGTTCTGATCTAAGACTTAGAATTAAAAGCCTGTAAAATTGGCCCCTTAATTTAAGAGCTTTAAGCAATGGACAAAATTTGTAGAAGAAAATTAGCTCCCCCTCTCCATAATATTTCAGTTCTACCTTAATTAACATCTCATCACAACATTTAATTAAAAAAAAACCTTGCAGAGGTATAAGGGTGCTGCAATATGTTCACATGTTAGAACTCAAGAACTATTAAGTGAAATTTGTTCATGATAACTTGGACTGTGACAGTATACTTTATTAAAAAATATTCTTGCCTCAGCCCTTATAATTAGGGCTGTGACATTTTTTTCACTTAATAAATCACATTCCTAATAACAACCAACAACTCTAAAAATTACAGTTTAGAAACTTAATAAAAGTAAATAAGTCAGAAACATTTTGTTTAACTTGATTGAAAATCAGATTTTAAATCAATTTTTTTAAATTTAACTTTAGTAGGGGCCAAATTGTAAAGTTTGATAACTTAATATAGTTTTTATAAGAACTGAACAAGCAAGCAAAAAAAGGGGGGGTGCAGAATGATGGATTTATTTGGCTGAAAAGTTTTCATTTAGGGAAGAATGTCTAACTTTTCAAAAATCCTGTTCCCCACCCACTACAAAAAAAAGTGAGAGGTGGGAGAATGGTATGGGATGCTAACCAGTAGAGAAATTGGTTTTGTCCAATTCCAATTAAGTAAACATTTACACACCACACATCTACACAGCCACTCAGGGTTTCACACGTGTTGAGAAATCAAGGCAGTATATGTCTGTCCACTGCTTTCTGCTCTGGCAGAAAAAGGTTATTAATATCTAGATCAAAAGTTGAACAGAGAAGAAGAAGAAAATGGGAGTGATTTAACTTTCAAGAAAATGGTGAAAAAAAAATTAGCTTTTAGAATTATTACTGCATGTTGTAGAGGAATTTACAAAGAATTGCAGTTGGAAAAGTATTATCCAATATTATTATAATAATGCTGCTTCTGCTATAGACTAGCAAGTTATTGATGTGCACATTGCATGTGTGCACCACCACTGCCTCGGGGATTGAAGTGATCATGATCTTCATCATATGCTTCACTGCGTCGATTATTCCTTCGTGAGGTTGATACCTCAACTAAAGTGACTTCTTCTACCATCTCATCATCCATTGGAATAGAAATTGGTTGTGGCTCTGGTAGAAGTTTCTCCAATTCCTATTAATTAAAAATAAATAAATATTGCAGTGAATTTTAAGACAAATAGAAAAAAAAGTCAAATAGACAGAATCCAATTTATCTAAATATTCTAAATATGTTTGAATTTATCTTCCACTAAAAAGTGTTGTATTCCAATAAATAAATGTTATCAATACAGCTTTAAGAATAAACCACCATCCTTTGAACCCTTAACATTAAAATATTTTGTATAATTGTTTTTCTCCCCTCTTAATCCCCAGTAATTTTCCTCAAGAGTTGGGGTAGAAACTGGTTGCAACTGCTAAAATAAATTTGATGTTTTTTTTTCCTTTGTATTTTTAGAGATAAGGCATCATTATCTGGGTATTAACTTTATTTCGGACTTATGTCCTGATCTTGGTAGTTTTATAATTTTCTCTTTACGTTTTGGCCAAGTTCACCTCAGGCCGTCTTCAGGTAATTAACTGTGATCTCAGTAATCACTGTCTTCGTAGTGAGAAAATATAAAACTAATAAGATTAGGAAAAAGGTCCGAAATAAAGTTAATACTAAAACTTTTTTATAATTCATACAATTTTTGCAAATGGATAGTTGTAGTTTTCTTGTTTGTATGACATCTTTAAGAAATCTTACTGTTAATTAGATGACTAGAACGCTGGCCTGATAGATTTACATGCAGCAGTTAAAGGAAAATTTGAACCCTTCAACCAAAAGATGGAATCATGTTTAAAGTTACTTTGAAAATAAAAGAAGAAAAAAATGTCTTACTTTGAGTTCTGGTTCTCCTAGGAAATGAGGGGGTGGAAATTTAATATCAAATTCAATAATTAAGTCTCCTCGTTCAAAAGTGTTTCTATAGACTGGCATTCCCTCTTCCTTGATAACTTTCCTGGCCCCTACATAAAATAATGTAGATTTTCATGAAAAAGAAGTTGTATATGAAATGCAAGTTCAAAACAAAGATACTCTGCCAATGACAGTAATTGATTATAATTGCAGTCTGGCATTTTGGATTATTTTATTGATTTAAAAAATACAGACTCCCGGACATATAGGCAAAATTTATTTTTATAAATAAACTGCATCGCATACAAAAGTGGCTTTTTGTGTTATTTATTCATTTTTTTAAAAATTGTAATAATTAAAGAAAACATGGCAGATATGAGAAATAATAAAAATAGATTTTGGTACTCCTTGGCAAAACTATACCATGTTTTGTACACATTCATTTAAAAAAAAAAAAATCTGCAAAATCTATGCATTCAGAAGGATTTCCTTTGTTTCATTTACTTTTTTTTTCATTTTCTTTGGTTTGATGGGGTTAAACAACTTATCAACCATTTATGGTTGTTTAAGGCCTCATAGGTTTTAGGGAGAATTTTGTCTATTTAATATTTTTATTATTGTCTTGGGTTATTTGGGTGTGGGATTGTTTGAGGTTTTGTCTTTTTAATGGAGAATATAGTGATAAATTCGTTTATGTGGTTACCAGGCTATATTTAATTTTAGTAGTTTAAAATTTTTTTTTTTTTTTTTTGAGGCCCTGGGTTGGGCTGGTTGGTTTATTTCTTTAAAAAAAAGGATATTTTAGTTGGGTTTGTTTTGTTGAGGAGGTCTTTTAGGTTAAATATGTTATAGTATTTATAGCACAAAATTGATGCAGTTTAATAGGATAATTGATACACACCCTTTTTTTGTAAGTAATTTTAATTTAGTTTAGGGTAAAAAAAAGTTTTTGAAATTAAATAAACCAATCTTTTGCACATGTGTATCTTGCCCTTCCAGGGACCGTTTGTTAAAAAAATGCATGCATGCACAGTACAGTCTCCTCAAATAGTATCAGATTTTGACTAAAAACCATCAAAATCCATAGACATCTTCAAAATATAAATTACAACAATTTCCTTCAAATTTGAAAAAAAAAAATGGCACTCAATGACTAAATTGGGGTGGGGAATGGAAGTTTCTAAAAGAATTCAAGCTTTTAAGTTGGAAAAAAAAAGGATTGTTTTCTATAAAACTATTCAAATAAAACCAATGTAAAATGGATTTGGTTTTCAATCCTAAATAAAACAAACTCAAATCTTTTTCCCTAAATGAGATTCTTTCAGTTGGATATATTATCCTTTGAATCCTGAAAGGCCGATATACTTAGTTCAGATTGGAGGGTTACTTTCAAGTTACCCTATGTATGTATAAGTGTGTGTATATATACATTTTTATTGTTTTTTGACATCTGCTATATTTTCTAATAATTAAAAAAAAATAACCTAAGAAGCAGTAAACAATTTCTTCAGCATTAAATTTTTTTAATTAATAAAAAAAGTAAAAACTCTTCAAAATTTCAAAAGAATTTTGTTGCTACAAAAACCCTTAAGGTAAAAGATACTCACCAGGACGGAAGACTTCTCCAGGTTCAGACTTTATCAGCAACTGACGTTTGTCCAGATGTTTTAACACCATTTGGAAGCCGCACAAAGCCTCAGCTAAGCCAAGAGTATGTTTATAGTAAATATCGTCTCCACTCCGAATGAATTTCTTGTGCTCAATTTGGGTTAAGATGATGATAACATCTCCCGGATCAACGTCAGGCTGGTGTGAAACAACAATTCAAAGTTATTAAAAGAGAAAAAGAGAAGAAATAAATGTTCAAAATTTCAAAAAGAAAAATGAAAATGTTTTAAAGTGTGTAGAGTCCTTACCAACTGATCGCCTTCACCTCTGAATAAAATCTTCTGCCCATCTCTCATGCCTTTATCAACATGAACCTCCAAAATTTTATCTTCATTTACTACTTTTCTTCCCATGCAGGGACCACATTTATCTTTTTCACTATAAGTTTCTCCTGAAAGAATAAAGAAATTAAGGAATAAATAATATTAATTGCTAATAACTAATGTTACTTAATAATTTTAGAAAAAAAATCAAAACATTTCATAAAATGGCAAATAATTATGTCTTGTGTAATTTCCACGTATTTTAAATATTTATAAAGTTGAACGTTGATTGGATTGGATTGGATAGTTTATTTAACCAGCATATCAACTCTCATGGGTCATTTAAAGTTGAACGTTGAATCCTGGTTTTAAATTCTATTCCTTATTATAGGATAAGATTAAGCCTATAATTAAAAGTTACTTTATAGAAAATAAACTTTTAAAATAGGTTTATGAGTGCATGTGACTTGAATCTTTTAAGATCTAATCAAAATTTGAATATGAAACTAAGAAGGCAGGGCTCTACAGAAAAATTTACCTTTAGTTGACCTTGGACAAGCCCACTGCAAGCCGGTCAAGGTTGGATGCCAGGGGTTTGCTGCACACATCTTGTGCAGAGCATACAGCCTCCTTGGCATCAAAGGTGCTTTAAAGAGAGCATCAATTAAGTCTGCTACAAAGGCAGCTGAAGGAGCGTCCAGATGGATCTGAATAAGAAGGTCCGATAAGTGAGCTAAAGCTGCTGGGACACAAGCTGGGGATTGATCACCCTAGCTGGGTTGCCCGGGGGAGGGTGTCTGATGTTGAAAGACCTGAAACACCTAATGGTTTCGGGAATAACATCACTGACAAAGTGTCCCAGAACATCGTACGATGTGTCTGCTAACTAGCCAATTCCATAAAATCTTATTTCACTCTAATGTTATGAATAAACCAATAATTTTACTTTGTTCAATTAAAAAAAAAAAAAAGATAAAACATTGAAAAGACAATTTTTCCTTTCAAATAACTCTCAGTAAAAAACACTGGCCAAAAGATAAACATTTTATAATTTTTAGTTGTCATTATCAGAGAGGAAAAATTGAAAAAAAGAAAAAAAAAAAAACACTGGCAAATTGTTGGATTAATTTGTTGTCAGTGAGACAGCATTTTTATTGTTTCTTTTCTTCTTCTCTTAAGAGTGTATGACTACCTTTGATTTTAAGAATACTTAAGTACTTGGACTATTCTATTTTTTAACCAATCAGAAAGCTTAAAAAACTAATGCTGCAAGACTTTAAAAGCTGCGTCTATTCAGTTAAAGTTTCAAAAATTTTTAACAAGGAAAAAGAAAATTCTGCTGATTAAACGGCCATTTCGAATTAATATTGATATTTCACATTTTAAGTGTTTCACTCGCAACATAGAGCCAGGGAAAGGCATAACTTTCCCACGTCCACAAGAATTTAAAGGAAAGAAAAAAATAATAATTCATTGCATACCTTCCCCACGACATTCTGGACATGTAATTTGTAGTTCTTGCATCATGCCTGGTCCAAGTTGACGCATAGTTTTCTTAATACCATGCCCATGACACATTCGGCATGTCAAAACATTTCCTCGGCCTCCAGCACTAAAACAGAAAGGACGCTCGAATCATTATTATTTCAAAAATTATTTTCTTAAGTTTCAATCATTAAATATCTTCATAAAATACAAGTAAGGCCAATAGTAGGTCTACAGTTGTAATAAACACTCCTAATTGTAGATTTATTTTTTAAGTTTCAAGAATGCTAATATAATCTTAGACAAAAACTGTTTAATCCTTTAACTGCTCAAATGTCCATTTCAACATTCTTCAAAGGAAAAAAAAATTTTTTAAATACATTTATAAAGCAGCATATAAAAAAGTTAACTGTGAACCTACTTTTGGCCCATCCTGTACATTACAGATTCTTTCTTTTTTGAATTGGAAAAGTTATGAAATCATTATTTTTAAAGTATAAAACAATAACATTTTTTTTAAATAAAAAAAAATAAATTTGATGACAAAATGAATTTATAGAATTTAAAATATTTAATTACAAAAAAGAATGTATTACATTCTTTTTTAAAAGAATGTAATAAAAAATGAATATGTATAGAAAAAAAATAAATAAATAAAATCCAAAATTCTTTCTTACCCGCCACACGTTTTACAGAGAACAGTTCGGGATAATTGTAGCTTGGCCGTTTTACCATTATAGAAATCTTCTAGGGTTACACTGGAGAGAGAGAAGAAAAGAAATATGAAATTAATGATAAAAAGACTATTTAAAGAATAATCAAGAAAATAACCACAAATATTCAGCATTAATTAAGATTTTATACAAAATTTAAAGTAAAAAAATTGATTGGACTTCAAATTATTTAAATCAACAGTTTAGAGGGAAAAAAAGGGTATTTAAAAGAGAATAGTTTATTACCGTAAGTGATGTGTAGTATCGTCACCTCTTTGACGGCGATGTCGACCACCCATAAAGCCACCTCTCATACCAAACATTCCTCCTAAGACATCTCCAAAAGGGAAGCCTGTAAAAAGAAAGTGCTTTGAATAATAAAACAAATTAAATGTAATAATGCCTTTCTGTAAAAAGAGACCATTTCCAAAGCCTTCCTCTATATGGATCAACAGATTTAACATTCATTCAGTTAAAACTATTGCATTGGTTTAAGATAAAAAACAAACAAACCATTAACTTATTTGTCATGTTTTTCATTTCACCAAATGAAAAAGAATATTCAAAATATTGCACTATTTTGGATAAATATTCTTTATTGGAATCCCAAGTTTGTTTTGTTTTTAGTTTATGGTTGTACATTTGGCATCCACTAACAAAACTAAACTGAGAACAAGATTTTAATTAGAAGAGAGAAAGAAGAGCAAAATTCCCAGATTACAAAAATAAATACAAAAATGTTCAGTAACTAATATCTACCAGAATAGCCCTAATAAAATTAATTTTGCAACAGGATAACACTTAAGAAATAACGAACGTTTGTAATTTCCCCATTTTTTCTTTAAGTAGACAATTTATTATTACTACTACTACTACTATTATTATTATTTAATATACACAGAAATCTTTTTAAATCCTGGTTCCTATTATTGTGTAATAAATGTTAAAAACTGAGATAAAAAGTCAACATTAAGAAAAATAACAACCTACCTGGTCCACCAGGACTGAAGCCATCTGCAAGGCCTTGCATTCCAAAATTATCATAAATTTCTTTCTTTTCAGGATTAGAGAGAATGTCATAAGCATTCCTAATTTCTTTAAACTAAAAAAATAAATTCATAAAAAATTAACATTAGATTGTTTTTCTGATGTGAAAAAAAAAATTATTATGTAAAGACGAGATCATTTCTTTTGCTTGCAGACACAATTTAACATGTAAAATTGTGATGACCAAAAATGAAGTTTTAGTATGTGTAGGGCAAATGTTACGAAAATAAATTAGATAATATTTGAAAGTTGTAGAAAAAACGTTTTGTTATTTTCAAAAAAAAAAAAGAATTTAAAATAAAACAAGCAAAATGAATTTGTTTGTTTGTTTGTTTGTTTGTTTTGTTTAGTGGCATATCAACCGTTAGGTCATTTAATGCCAGATTCTATTTA
>JAUZSX010000036.1:272097-295975 GCA_034780655.1 Idiosepius hallami
TCTTCTTATTGGGCGTACGCTGATTGCTTCATAGTTCGCTCGTTGACGTTACCTGCTTAAGAGGAAGGAAGGAAGGACAAGAATTAACTTAAGTGCGACAATAAGAGGGAATTTTTATTCCGTCTCGATATATTAGTCTAGTGTCGATGGAATGTGGAGCATCGGAGACATTCCAAACTAACAATGGTACAAATTAATTAATTTTTAATTAGTTATCATAAGGTTTGTTCCAAAACTAATGCCACTTATTTTTTTAAAGTTAATTATCACGATGTTTTTCCAAAAGTAATGTTACCTATTTTTAAAAATAAATTTTTATTAGGCTTGTTCTAAAAGTAATGCCACCAATTTTTTAAAGTTAATTATGATAAGGTTTGTTACAAAAATAACTTAACCTAATTTTAAAAGTTAATTATCATAAGGGTAGTTCCAAAAGTAATGCCACCTATTTTTTTAAAGTTAATTATCATAGGGTTTGTTCTAAAAGTAGAATCAGCAATTTTTTAAAGTTAATTTTGATGAGGTCGTTCCAAAAATAATGCCACCTATTTTTTCAAGTTAATTTTTGGAAGGCTTGTACCAAAAGTAATGCCGCCTATTTTTTTAAAGTTAATTATCATAGGGCTTGTTCTAAAAGTAGTATCAGCTATTTTTTAAAGTTAATTTTGATGAAGTCGTTCCAAAAGTAGTGCCTCCTATTTTTCAAAGTTATTTTTGTTAGAGTTGTTTCAAAGATAATTTCAGCTCTCTTTTAAATACAAACCAAAAAATGAAGGTTGATAATTCGTTAAACAAAACAAACAAATTACTTTTTTTGTTTACTTTTGTCTTCAGCCTCGTTATTATATCTTCTTATTGGGCGTACGCTGATTGCTTCATAGTTCGCTCGTTGACGTTACCTGCTTAAGAGGAAGGAAGGAAGGAAGGACAAGAATTAACTTAAGTGCGGCAATAAGAGGGATCTTTTTTCCATCTCGATATATTTGTCTAGTGTCGATGGAATCTGGAGCATCGGAGACATTCCAAACTAACAATGGCACAGATTAATTTATCTCTATTCAAAAGTATTTTCGGTGCCTGTGAACGTAGGTAATTTAACGATCACGTGTTCACGCATGGATCTAGAGGGCTATACACACACATGCGCACTAAGAGGGAATAGAGATACAGACGGACGGCAGGGGGTAGGAAAGAACGAACGGGAGAACCGTTGACGTACACCTAACAACATTCATAAACGTACACAGAGTAATGAGTCACTCTTATTAAAGAAATAGCGAAAGAATTACCTGGTTGCGTGCGTGCGCTCTTTTTTATGATGAATGTACCACCGGAGGCAATTGGATAGACCATAGTTTCGGTACATATGCGTTCATAAAAAAAACAGATTTTATATACATGTAAATATATATTAGAAAGGAAAGGGCGGGCACGGTGGAGAATCTGGAAAAGCCCGGGCTCTGGAATCGTAGTACGCGAGTTCGAAATCCAGTCAAAACCATTACATTCACTTTAGCTGTCTCGGACAGGCGGGGCTGGTTAACTCGGGAGAGAAACTCATCTAGGTGATGAGTAACATTGAATTAAAAATGTTCAATTATAGAGAGCACATAAAAATGGCCATGAGCGTAACTTGATTTTTGATGCTCAATGCATATATGTATATATATATATATATACACATATATATATATACATATATATATACATATATATATACACACACATACACTGTCACAATAATGTCAATGATTAAAAAGAAAGAAAGAAAAAAAAGATACCAATTCTTTCCAAATAATTACTTTTTTTTCTTCCCAACCCTTCTCCCATTTTCTTCTCATTGTTAGGATGTGTTAAAAATTTTTAAAAAAATAAATAAAACTGTTTTAACATTTTTATTTAATTTTAATTTTTTTTTCTGTTTTGTTTTATTTTTTCCATATATGGATTTGGTACCCCAGAATTAGATACTGAAAAAAAGGGTCAGTCTTGCTTTTACATCAGGGCTTTTTTTTTGAGAATATATATTTGTATTTTTTTTTATTGTAAAGATACAAAAATAAGACCTAAAAAAAAGAATGAATTGTGAAAAAAGTCATTTTTATATTTTTTTAATTAAGAATTCAGACTCTATTTAATCAGACGTTTCTGGGTTAATATTTAAGTTGAAGGAGAGAATTGCAGATATTTTTATTTATAAAAAAAATGTTGTACAGAAATATCACAGAATTTGAAAAAAAAATCATTTTCAGTGTGCCTTTCACACCACAAATAAAAAAAAATTAAAAAAAACACTTCATTTGGTTATTTCTCTTAAATTTGAAATTTTTTTAATTTGTAAAAGCCAAAAAATTTTTAATCTTTTTAATTGTCTTGTTGTATGTTTGTTTAATGCAGTTCTGTTATTATTAAAATAAAAAATGAATACATAGTCCTGACTATATATAGTTTTGGGTGAATTTAAATTTTACCAATGTAAAAGCAAAACTGTTTAATTTTGGGGGGAGTTTATTTTTTTTTGGTGGATGGTCTTTTTTTTGGGTTTTGTTTTTTTTGTTTTTGTTTTTTTTTTTATCTTATTCTGGTGTTCTGGGTCTATTTTTCTTTCTTTCTTTCTTTCCTTCCTTTTTTTCCTGTGATTTTTTTCTTCCCCTACACCCCCAAAAATAAAATTAAAATTTCAATGTGTGTGAGAGTCTGGTGGTGAGATGTGTGACTATCCAATACTCCCATTTTAGCCACCTGACATGAAAATAGGAGTGATACTCATAATGATTAAATTTTTAAAAACTGTGATAATCTGGATGCCTTCAAGATTTGTTTTGTAGAGTTAAATAGGATGTTTTGTTTAATTTAATTTTTTTAATCTAAAGAGAAAAAAATATAAAAATATGACTGCAATAGTATACAACTGCATATTAAACAACAAGGCAAACAAGGCATTTTCAAAAATAAGACAAACATTTCTTTTTTTATAAATGTTTATAATAACTTATATCTAAGATTCATCAGCTACAATAATTGAAAAAGTAAAATATTCTGTTGAGCATTAGATATAAGTATTTACTATATAAACATTAGTATGTGTGTGTGTGTGTGTGTGTGTAGTACAGCTTCACTGAAAGCCATTTAAAGACTCAGTCAAGCAATACAACACTGTAAAGATGGACTTTTTCTGTAGACAGTTAATGTGTGTGTATATTTGTTTACAGTAATATATTGTTTAAGTATGCATGTTTATATAAATGTTTTATATTTGATCAAACCTTATTTGCCTGTTTACTTAGTATATATTTATTAAAACTATTGCAATATTAAATTTCTGCATTGTTCTGTAAAAAAGAAAATTCTTGAATCATATCTGTTTAACCATTTAACACAACACCAGGCATGTTCATTTTTTTTTTTTAATTTAATGATAATTTCTATTTTAAAAAACCTCTCTTTAAATTAGATTTAAATATATTTAACTGATGAAAGCAATTACAATCATCAAAACCAACCTCTATCCAAAAATATAAATGGAACGGTCAAGTTTTTATTCTATGAGTGACAATTCTAAAGCAAACAACATGTTGGTGGTGGCAATGCTGATTTTGTTTCCTCTTTAAATAGAAGCTGGTCTCCATTCTCCTTCTGTTTTTCTCTAGGAAAAAAAAGAGAAGCAATTCCAGCTTTTGTTTCATCAAAGAAAATTTCTATATTTTATCTTTTTCAATATTACTAAAACTTTTAATTAAATTTTTAACTTTTTACCAAAGCTATATTCTTGTTTGCAATTATCATCTTTCATAATTGAAAGCTCAAGTTAGTGGTTTACTTTAGCCCCACTCCATTTAGGTAATGGATGCATTCGGCTTAAGCACAATAGAATATTCTCAGAAGCACATCTTTCAAGAGGGCTCTTTTAAGTCTTAATATACAAAAGTATAGCTAAAATAGTCATAATTCTAATATAAATATTTAGTAGACACCCTCCATATTAGTTTTTTAACATTCAATTTCCAAAAACTTGTATATATTTGTAAAGTAGGTATTATTATTTATTTTCGAAGGGATTAATATTTCTATTATATATGGATACAAAAAATGTATATAAATATTACCAAGAAATATATGTATAGTATATTTTTAGAATTGAAATATATTTCTGAATAATATTGAAACTGATAATTGAAACATACATACACACACGTGTTTATACGTGTATGTGTGAAAATCTAAAATATATTATTTTAGAGGCAAAGCCAATATTATTTTAACTCTCAGTATTTCACAGATATGTGTGTCAGAATAACTCATGGTTTTCATTCCTGCATATATTACCATATACAAAATATCAGATAGCTTTATATAGAGTATATAAAAGAACAATCACCATGTATATGCAATTTGCTTGATGAACATATAAGCAAAAAATTGACAAAACTAAATGTGGTTGACTCCATCTGAATACTAAATCTATTTTAAATCTAAAAATGTTCTATCACTCATATTGAGCACTCTTATAAATATTTATAAAAAAACTATTTGAATAGCATATTTATGTAACAAACATTTGCTTTTATATTGCATTTAATACTTTGAGCTCTCAAAATAGACATTACTTTTAAATAATATCATATTAGAAATTTTCCACTTGGAATTATCTCTAGCCTCTTTGGAATCATATTTAGTTGTTTGTGCATTTATATGTAATGGAAATTATATTCCATCAGTGTCAAGTGAAATAAATATTTTTCATTAAAATTTTAATAATGTATAGAATTCCCCCAAAATAGTTGATAATAATAATATTAAAATGGTTATTTCACTCACACACACAAAAAACTAGTTTGTGATCCTAAATTTATTTGCTCTTAACACTACTCAGACAAAAATTTGGTTTACATAAAGAATATGCCTAAGGCTTTATTGTCTATAACATTTTTATATTATAGTAATAATTTTAAAATGCTGCACCTTTGAAAACTTATAACTAATTTGCCTAAAATGAATTATACTTATAACAGAGACAAGTTAAAGTTTCTATAAGTTTATTTAGAATTTTGTAAAAAGTGGATTTATTATCATTTTCTTTTTTTCTGATTGTTGTCCTCATTTATATTGGTATGATTGTAAAATTTTTACAATTACATTGTATTGATAATTGAGGACTATAGCTATTGAGACATGAAAAAAGTGATTAGTACAATTACTTGAAAGTGTTAATGTAATTAAATATAGGAGTATTAATCTAAAACATCCAGCAACTGTTTGTGATGTATTCTCTTTTCAGTGTACAGATAAGACATCATCAATACTTAGCCTAACCCTTGCCAACCCAACAATTAATTTCAATTTTAGAAACATTAATAATATAAATTGCTCTTTTTCATCTTATATCATAATTTTTTCTCTTACTAAAAAATGTGTGCTCAAAAAATTTTGTAACATGTGAAATTTAATGATGAATTACAAATTAATTACAACTTGAGACCACAATAATTATCAATATAAAATATCTATTTTATTTTTTATAAAACAATATGAACACTAATAAACAACTAACATTTATTCATGTTATATATATATATATATATATATTCTTAAAAAAAAAATTTGTAAATGCATTTCAATTTAGAAAAAGTAATTTAAGCAGCATCACAAAAATTTCTTCTTTTTACCTAAAATAAATGCACACTTTCACATACCCTAAATGCTATGTTTCTTGAAAAAATATAGATTTAACAATCACCTGTGAGCTCTTGCACCAAGGATTCTCTTTACAGACCATGATGAAATGCTTATCATGTGTGTGTGTAGAAAAACTGATTTATCAGCATCTTCACACTGCTAATTCAGCTTGACTTATATATAAAGTTATTGGAATATTTGTGGTAATGAATTTGAAACTGAAAAAATATATGTATGATGAAAAAAAATAATCTTAATAGTGAAAATAATTTGAATTAATTATGAGATTTAAACTAAAATAATTTTTTTCATATTAAGCTATCAATCATTAAAGATTATACTGATTTTAAAAATGAGATGTTTTAATTATTTTTCATCATTCTAATTTTTTCATCATCACATTATTCACTTTTCAGCTGAATGTTCTTCAATCTTCCTAAGGTATTACTCAAACCCAGAAACTTTCACGCAACTGCAAGCTAAATATTATATTTAATCCAAAACTGTAGACTGTCTTCATTCTGTAAGCATTAACTTGATATGTCAATTTATGTTAAGTTTTCTTAGCTGTATCTGCTGTTGGACTTGTAACTTCCAGATAAATGTTACTTAGAGCTTATAAACAGATATAGTATAATGGTCATAAGTATTGATTCATAAGTTACTTAAACATTCAATGGTGACTGCAACAGGAAACAACTATAGATTCTTACATCTCATATTTTACTAATTGGAATGAATATTGAATTAAAAACATCCGGTTAAAAATCATTACAACTATAATTATATATATTCAACCAATGAGTGTTATCAAACCAAGAATGACTGTCAAACTGCCACACAAAGATTTGTTTATTGTAGTAAAGACTTGTGTAGCATCATCCACACTTTTAGGAGATGCTGATAACACTTAGATAATGCAAGGGTTTGCCACAAATACTAAAAGTCCATCTAACCCAGTGATTTTGAACACACTCCAGACAACAAACTGGGTATTTCCACATCCTGGCACAATATATGGTACTTGGTATCCCTAAATAGTCCCCCAACTAACTAGGTTGAACATTGCTTAACTTTGGTGATCTAACAGGAACTGTGTCAATGTGATGATATATATATATATATATATATATATATATATATGAAACCTATTTGAACGAAAATATTCATTTATCCTTACTACTTTTAAAATTGGATATAGGAGAGACTTTAATTCTAAAAATGAAGATATGTCTAATGAGGGTTCCTTTAGTAGAGACATCCAAGGATGTATTAATTCAGAAGAGCTCCCTGAAAAGAAGTTTACATACTAGAACAGATCGAAATAAAAACCATAGCGAAGGTTACATACAAATAGTACTTCTTGTATTATAAAATGTAACTGTAAGGATGTTAATGCATACTTTAGTTAAACTACATTGATAACTCACTAATATTTTATGAAATTGCTTTGTATTTCATATACTAAAAAGTTGGATTAAATTTATAGTAGATGAATAAGACTTGTTCTTTTTTCAAAAGAATCTTATAAATAGTGTGCTCTTAAAATGTATTTAAATTAATAACATAAATGACACCAGATATATTCCATATGTAGCATCAACCTAGAATAATATATATTCAATATTATTTGGTGATAAAGTTTCTAAAAATGTTTGGAAGAGGTGGTTAGGACTAATGAGACTTTTAAAAGCAAGGCTGTAAGATGACCTAATCTTATGCTCTTTGTTTTGATTATCCTGCAACTCATATAGGTCTGAAAAAATCATTTTCTGTACAAAACAAAGTATAAGAAATGGTTTTTAGAGATGTGTGTGTGTGTGCATGTGTATTTGCATGTTTAGATATGTACATATATAGAGAGATATAAACAATAAAAGATATTACTTATTTTAAGAACATAAAAGGTTAAGATAGACTCAAATTTCTGTTTGTAAATATTATTTAAAAAAAAAAAAAGTTACTATTTTATTCAAAAATTTTGCTGACTTAATTCATTCTTTTTTAAAAGTGATTTTCCAAAGAATGATTTTGGGAAGTTAGTTTTTATGTATTTGCTTGTGTGTGTATGTGTGTGTGGGAATTATTATCCAATATCATTCTGAAATGTCATTTGATTTTTCAAAATAGATTTTTTATTTAAAATTTCCCATTTAAATCCCTTTTCCAAATACTAAACTAAAAAGAAATTGATTCTAACAAAATCATTTTTAATATCTTTTTTTTTAAACGACTTTCATTTCATGCTTGGTGTTGTATTGTTTTTTATTTGTTATTCAAATTTAATAGTTTTCAAAAAACAAACCAGGCTTAGTTCTGAAGAAGTTGGTTCAATCCCAACTTACTCACACATTTCTATAAAACAAAAACAAAAAAAATACCCTTTCTTTCGTTAATTTTCTTTTTAACCACAATTCAAAACAAAAATTTTCAAAGATTTAGTCAACCAAAGTTCCCTTTCTTCTCTTTAGCCACACCCAAAGATAATTTTTTTAAATCTATTTTCTAATGGGTTACAAACAAAAAAATTGTAAAAAGAAAAAAAAAAAGAAAAGAAAAAAAGAAAAGAAAGAAAAAAAAAATTATTTTAAAAAATTTCTGAAAAAAGTAAATTTGAGAAAATTTTAATTGAAAATTAAAAGTTTGTTTTTTTGTTGTTGTTTTTTTTTTTCATGAGAAAAAAATCTGGAGAAAGAAAAAGTAAAAACTAATAAAAAAAAAGAACATATATGGATAGAAAGCAAGAAAGAAAGAATTAATGAAATTGAGAAAAGAACAAACAAGGAAAGATTAAATCTTTAAAGACGCACAATGAAGCACTTCGACAACTGAAATAACAGCAACTACTTTAGGATGAAGAAGAGAGAGGAAGAAAAAGAATAGATGATAATGATGATAAAGAAGATTTATATATTTTTGTGCAGTTGTCAGCATTTTCTTTGCCATCACTGTCAATCTCCTAACACCACCACCAAGGTTTCCACATTGACCAATGGCTACTAACTATTCCTTCTCTTCCTTCTGCTGCTGCCATCACCACAATAACCGTTACCACTTTTATTTGCTGCTACCACAGTTATTATTATTATTATTATTATTACCACCACTACCACTTCCCACAAGTTCTACTGTGAGATTTTTTTTTATTCATTTGACTGTGCCTCATAAAAACCAAACTAAACATCAGCAACTGTAAATCTTTTCCCCTCCCCCAACCAGGTTTTCATTGCTGGTTATTTGTATGATTCTAAAGTTTGTCTTACTGGCAAAGAATTAGATTGATTCCCACCCACCATTTCCCAATCCCTTGACCACAATGGTGATGCTGATGATGGCGAGGAAACCTACAACATACTCCCGGCTCAAGGTGTGTTTTTTTTTTGTTTTGTTTTTTTTAAGGCCACAATAATAAAAAATAATAATTATAAATCGATAAAATATTATAACAATTTAATAACTTTATTATTATTATTATTTATCAAAATTTTGAGTTTTATCTTTTTATTCCTTTTTGTTTATATTATCTTGTTTTGTTTTTCCATTGAAACAAATTCTGGAAACAATATGATTTTTTAAATAACAGAAATCTATTTAAACTAAAAAATTGGGGGAAAATAATTTTTTTTTTCTTTAAATAAGATAAAGTTTAAATAAGAGAGAATTTTCTTTTGAATTCCTACCCAACACCCCACCCACCCAATTCAAAAATTATTTTGCATCGGAAGCTGAATATTTACAAAATTACAATTATTTCTACTCTCACTTTAATGGCAAATAAAACAATAACAAAACAACAAGAAATTTAAAACTTAAACTGAATGAATATATCAATAGCATCAAAATGTTCACACATCTCCACCTCATTCATCAAACCACCTCCTTTCCAATCCTTCACTGCAAAACAGAAAATCTAAAGAAAAAAACATTAGAAAATAAAAGATTTGTTGAATTCCTAACCCTCTTTCTAAACAATCCCTGGCCTCATCTCCAGCCTTCTCTCTCTACATTATGTTTATTTTCACAAATATGTTGATGTTCAATATAAATGAGTGTTTATTTATTTTGTAACTTAATAAGTTTTTTATTTTCTTACTTATCAGTTATTCTTTGGAATATTTTGTCCCCATTTTCTTTACTTTCGAAAAAAAAATGAAGTCATTAAAATTTTCACACATCCTTATTATTATTATCATCATGATTGATAATTCTGTAATGTATTATTTCTTTTAATTTATTAGAATCCCCATCAATTCTATTTTATTCATATTTTCATTATTATCATTAATATTGTTTTTCATAATCCTCATTCATTCAATTCTTTTGTTATTTTTATCCAACAGTTTTTTTTCAAGAATGTTATCATTGAACCTTTTATTATGAATATTCATTATTATTTTTGATATTACTAGTATTTTCTTAATTATCAATAAAATATTAACAAAAATCATTTTCAAATAGATTTTCTGGTGATGATGTAATCATTATACAATTTACCATTTCTAGAATATTATCAGAAGTTAACAATAGAACTAAGGAAACATGGTTAAATTGTGCCAATGACTGTATGAAATGAAGACATTATTGCCAACTGTAGAAAGAAAGAATATAACCACAAATATAGAAACTAAGTGTAAGCAGGGAAATTAAGCATATGCAAATTTTGAGTCTAGTCCTTGATTTTGCACATGCAAGAAAGATATGTTTAATCATAATAATGGTTAGGTGTAACTGTGGTAACATTTTTAGAAACTAAAGATGCTTCAGAATGAAAAATAGAATCAAAAAGACAATTGCTAGAATAATCAATCGTTTTAACATTCATGTGAAAAAATCTATTGTAGATGTAGCTTAGATAGACATCTTTTAAAGGTATCAAAAGACAGATTTTAAAAACGTGAATGAGTTCACAGTGTACTGCCATGAACACTACTAAAGACTACTAGCAAAAACATATATGCAACAACTTACACTTGACACTAGCTGCAAACTTAAAGATTTGAAATCAGCAATATATGATTAGAATAATTTTTTCTTAATTAAATTGGTAATATCAGCAAGTCTGATTGGATGATATGAAGATAACTGTTTAGATTTACAGAATTTAAGTTAGTGAAAGTAACTTGTTTCCAATCAACAGCTAACAAGCAAAATCTAAAATCTCTATTTTGTAACTTTGAAAATTAGAAGTTTAAAACAAGAGTGATGATAATTTGATATCTTCCATATTTGGTGTATGAATGCAACAAAACTAAGCAATTGTGGGTATTTTGATAGATTAGATTTATAGATAAATTCAAAATGTCATGTTTATAGAAGAAACCCATCTGTACAGTGTCATTATGGCTATGAATATGACCCCAAAGTCTTTCAATATATATTCATACATTTACTCAGATAAAATATTTATTTGAAAAAAATGTGGCTTTTAATATATTATCTTCTAGGACGATTATTATTTTGTTTTCTAGGTTTAGGAAACTGTGTTTTATCAAAACAGTGTCTTATATGCAAAAATATTTGGTGTTAAAATATTAAAATGATTCAAACTCATAGATGAGAATAAAGAGTTATCATTGTGGAACAGGTATTAGAAGGAAGAAAAAAAAACTGTCCATATTTAGAATTCTGTTTAATTTAATATTGCAAAAATATAGGGCAATCAAAGAACAAAGCTATCTAAAAAAAAATTCAAAGTACAAGTATGTAGGTAGTCACGTTAATTACTTTTTTTTTCTAGTTTAAAATCTTTTTGTTTTTATTAATATATCATTAGTTCTGTTATTTCTATTCTAATTCTTAAGAATAGGCATTTAGTGGAAACAGTTAGGGGCTTAGTGCAGTTCATTTAGGCATATTGTTCTGAAGACAGTCAAGGTAATTATATCATCACTAGACATGCTGTTTCAATAAATGTTTTCCCTTCTCTTTTTGTCACCCAACCTCCCACAATCAAACAGTGTGTAATGCAATATCATAGATATTTGATGGTAAAGGCATCAATTCACAGACTTTGTTAAAAAAATGCTCTTTCTCTTTTTGGAACAGAGTCGAGCTGGGCTATGCAGTGTTTTTGTTGGGCCATTGTTTCACCGGCAAACCTTCCTAAATTATCTCCCCTGTGGTGTCTTTAAGTGTATAATAATGGACAAATTCCAGTTTTGTTCACTGCAACAAAACCATCCAGTGAAAACATGCAACAGGACTAATATCTGACTGACAGACAAAAAATAGTAAAAAAATTTCATCCAAATATCCGTCTGGAAAAAAAACTCTCTTCAAGAAAATTCAGAGAAAAAAGAACACAAATGAACACTTTACTCAAAAAAAAAACAAAAAAAATACATACACACACACACACATATTCCCCATTCAAATACTAAGGAAGAAAACAAAACCATAAACTACACAAATGAGAGAAAACAAATCAATCTTTTATTTGTTGTTATTCTATTTTGATTTATTTATATTTTTTTGCTTTTTATTTTTAAATAAAAAGCATTTTCACTTCTATGAAAAAGATTGAGAAAACCATTCAAACAAGACGAAGAAAATTACCAAAATAAAAGTCAGTTCGGAAGTCACTACCATCACTGCTACCACTACCATTATTATAATTAAAAATATCATCATTATTATTATTATTATTATTATTATTATTATTATATTTCAGAATTGAGATGGTGTTGCGTTGTGCCAATGAACTGCAAAAATCCTGTTTATTTCTTGTTTTGATATTGATGAAGATAGAGTATTGTTAAGAAAACAATTTTGGATTATTATAAAAAAAAAATAAAATGAAATAAAAAGCACCCGAGGACTATGAATATAAAATTATTTTTTTATATTTTCTTTTAATCATTTATCGAAGTTTGCTGCAAATTCATTATAAATTAAAATCCTTGGTATAATGAAAGCTCTCCACAACTAATTTTTTTTTATTATTTTTACCCAGAATACTATTGATTAGGGACTTCAAAATAGAAATATATTTTCCTTTTTTTTTTAGAGAGAAATTAAGATTCTTACATTTACTAAGAATATCATCAGATCAGAATTACCAGATTGAGATTGATTTCCAAAATTGATTATTACATCATTTAGAAAACAAGTTATTTGAGACATAAAGGAGATTTAGTCAATTAGAACTTTTCAATGTCACAGTCTTTATAAATCCAATACATTAGCTAATTTACTATAAATAAGAGGATGGAGATAGACAAAAAAGTGTGTATTATTGGCAAAAGGTATATATAGAACTCAAATTAGTTAGGTCTTCTTTCAAGGTATGGATATGGCTTGATTATGATTTGATGCTTAAATGATTCTGATGAAAGATTATCATAGACCATACATAAATTCTGGAATTGCATAACTTTAATCAAAATATTTCCTAGATTTCTTTTGTTTATTTTTCATTCCTTATTTTAATAGATTTATGGGAAAATTCAATAGAAATAATTATTAATAATCATATTATACAACACTAATTTACCAATGTTACATATATAGCAATACAGAGAAGAAGAAAAATTAAATTAATCTAAATAATAGTAATTAAGAATCCTCATTTTAAAAATTCAGACAAATACAGCAACAGTGAACAGTATAATATAGGAACAATTAACTTTTTTTAAGTCTGAATTATCAGAATAATAATTATGCAGCCTCATTCTAAAAATTTTAATAGATATATGTAACAATGAAGGTGAGGAAAAAAAAGTCTGAATTAATCTAATAATACTATTTATAAAGCTTTATCTCTGAAATTCTGGTAAATAAACAAAAATTGTGTATATAACAATAAATAAAGATGGGTACTAAGTCTATATAAATTTATACTATACATTAAGGTTCATTTTAAAAAGATTAACAAAAACATTTCTAATGAAAGGTAATGCCATAACTTTTGCAGATTTAAAAGAGTTCACTTTACAATGGATCTACAAACCAAATTAACTGCTTTTTGTAAAATTAAAAACCAAATAGATATTTTATATTCATGTTCAATGGTCTATAATCAAGAATATTTTCTATTAAGTTATTTAAAGATTGGTGAAATGATTGTTTTTATCAAGTGAAGAGACTACACTTCACTGTCGATTCCTAAACCCTTCTTTTTTGTCTATACAAAAAGAATACTTTTTAGATTGCTTGGATTTTTATTCTCATCTGTATTTTTATTTACACAATGTTCTAATGGCTTTCTTTAGGTGCTATTTGTCAAACCTTTCTTTAACATAAAGCTTTGACAGAAAACTGCAAACCAAACCCTCTATTCAATCAAAATAGTTGGATTATCTTAAATTATTTTACAACAACCACATGCTAATATTCATTAATCTAAAGTATTTTAAAGTTACTGTAGACAGGATTGAACCCAGAACTTTGAGATGATTCAGACAGCAGAAAGAGTTAACTAAGAATATTTAACTTCTCTATCGGGTTACAATCCTCTTGAATCAAATTAAAGTTCCATTTAAGACCCTGCGTTCAACTAAATGGTTTCATACAAAAATCTTCCAATAAGTAGTAACTAAATAAGGCAAAAGGAGAATTAGCATTGTTCAGATGACAATAAAGATGAAAACACAAATCTGAATAAACTAAATAATACTAATCATTAAGCCTCATATAAAAAATCATATAAAAAGAACTATTGTGTATAACTGTTAAGACAAGAACAAAAGTTTAAATAATACCAACCATCAAACTTCATCTAAATCGAATTTCCTTATATGTAGCATTTTGTATGAAATATAATATAAGTCTAAAGATGAATTGAATATATTGGTTTCATAATAGATTTTTAAGCTAATCCCTTTTTTTCATTTATATTTGCTCTGTAATATTACTTTGGATTGAACCCGAAGACTTAATTTATAATATATTTTAATATATATCTAAATAGAGCCATAATTGTATTTATCTTGACCTATATATATATATATATATATATATATATATATATATATATATAAAGTTCAGTATTTTGGTTTTAAAATTGAATGATTTATTTTTCTAATTCACAGCTGAGCTTTCCTGATCTGGTTTGAAGTTTAAAAACTAATCAATGTATCTGTTAAAGTATCTGTGTATTTAATAAATACACTTCAAATCTCATACATTTTATCTAAAATAAATACATACATGATGTTTTACATTGGATTCTTGGCAATTACTATGTATTTATATCTGAACAGTATTTTTGATATTTGAATACTATAAGTATTTATAAGCCCATGTGACAAGTATTTCCATTAAATGTAAATTATATTTGGTTGAAGAAGAAATAAAGTTTAAATATATTTAGTATTATTTAGATTAGTCAGACTTTTGTTCTAATTTTAATGTAATATTCAAAATGTTTAAGCTGATATGTACTGCAACCTTTTTCATGTGTTAACTGCCGATCTACAAAACCATCACATCAAATTCAGAAACCTGCACAGAAATATGAATTATACTGTTTATTTAATCAATAAGAGTAAATCATTCTCATCCCATTAACCACAATTTCTTACATGTGTTCATCTATTTAAAGTATTCTTAGTTACTTCTAGTTGTAGTCAGCATTAAGCCTGCCACTCTAGCCTATTACCATTTTGTAATTTAGGAATAAGAACTTGAATTAAGGGTTAATTTCATAAACCTTCGATGTGGAAGTTATCAAGATCAATACAAAAAAAAAACTCAAGAAGACCATAAGGTATTACAGCAGAAATGTATTCAAAACAATTACAATAAAAACAATTCTGCGCATGGCCTACTAATATATACGGCCTATGTCACATAACTGGCCTATTTTTAAGAGGCCACTCTAAAAATGTTTTAAGCTGGCCCCATTAAGGGGAGTAACGAAAAGTTTGTTTATATTGATTTTTGAAATAATAATTATTAAATTTCTATGTAAATAATTTTACTTTATTTTATTTATAAAATAACTGTTTTTATCGTTAGTATATGTTTCTTACCCCTTTTATTTATGCTAATTTGCAGTAAAAGTAACAGTAAAATAGAGTACCCGTCCTTTTTTTTCAGGGACTTAAGCATTGTTTATTTACAGACACGTGCGTACAATAAGTACTTGTTGAGTTTAATACTTTTGTAACCATTTCAAAAATTAGAAAAAGAATATACTTTTTTAAAATTATTTTCTAAGCTTTGTCAAATTTAGCTTTACAAAATGGTGAACAAATGTGTCCTATTTGGCTGCAAAACTGGATATAAAAAACATGAAAAGTTACTAGCTTTTCATTTTCAATATTGCAGACCTGATCAGACTGAAAAATGTATAAAATTTGTAAATCATGCTGATTGGATTGCTACAAAAAGTTCAGTTTTATGTAAAAAAAAAAAAAAAAAAAAAAAAAACATTAAAGAAAAGTTGGTTTTGACAAGGGAAAAAAAGCTGAATTGATCTCTACATTCAATAACAATCTGTTCGGACATAGTGAATAATATACTAAACCATACCTTTTACCAACACCAAATACAACTAGAAAGGCCCCTTATTATAGAAATTACCAAGAAGATGAACAATCAAATTTTACTTTAGCAGACACTATTAAGAGTTTTGAGGATTTGGAAGAAAAAAAGTATTGCCCTACCAGTTTCAGTTTTAAAAAAGAAAAATACATATGGATTTTCCAGATTGATTTTGATTAAACCCATTTTCTAACTCAATTCAGATTCACAAAAATTTACACGTTTAGCTTCAATATTATGGAAATAAAATACCATGACCACAGTGGTTTGTGAAGGGCCACATTGCTAAGCTTAAAAGGTTTAGTATGTAGGAAAATTTCCCCCATTTCATCCACAGCATGTAATCGAAAACATCTAAATTCCATACTAAAACATTATAAACCTAAGGATCGTCCCTCATTTTCTCTCGAACTACAAATACTCATTATTATTGCACTCCTCAAGCATATAATCTACTTATGAGGCAATTACCCTTTCCATCATTTTCTTCATTAGAAAAAATACAAAAAGGCGATATCACTGCTGCTAAATCTCTCTTGGCAAAAGGTAAACTTTCTTGGGATTGTATTTTGATATTGAATGAAATATAACTTCAAATGAGAACATAATTTCATGAAGATAACAAATGATATTTATGATTTCAGGGTTGAAGGAGACAATACCAACTGTCGTTAAATTTTGTCCGGAAGTGACAGTTACTAGTAGCTGGTTGTCTCAGGAGATAATTGCTAGCCCTGCACAAGTTTTAGTATAAGTGCATGTTGTTGCTGACAACCATGTTGCATATGTGAATACCTTTAAATTCATATTAAACAAAACTTGAAGCAGATAAAATCATTTTATTACTTTTCCAGATTATTCCCCCCCAAAAAAAAAATAAAAATAAAAATAATAATTCTTTGACACTGTTTATTTGTTGAAGAATATTCAAAACAGTTTTCTACTTTAATGGTTGACATTAATGCTGAGATCACTGAGGCAGTCTGACAACTCCATCCACTCAGATTGAATTTGTTCTTGTTTTGTAATTTGGGATTTTTCTAATCAATGTATTCAAAAACATGGGCAGTCTATAATCAGGAAGTATGCAGAGATAATTCTGAAAACTTATTCCCCAAATTATGTATTTTCAAGTTAGCAGCATATTGAAAAGCATATAAATTTGTAACAAAAATTGTTATATTTTCTACATAAAAAAAGTAAAAATTATCTTTGGATAAAATTAAAAAAGATTCATTAAATTTTTTTGAAATCGTCAACAGTCAAAGTAAAAGTGAAATTTGTTGTTGAACATTATTACCATAATTCTACTAAAATTTTGTACTGATTTTCTTAGCTTTTTAAATATACTTTAAATTTTCAATCATGAGGAAAAAATGCAATTTAATGAATTTACAGGGTTGTGACCAAAGTATCTACTTTCCATCCAATTTTATATTCATAGGCTTTTTAAATAATTTATTTTGATATTACACAAAAAATACTCTAATAGAATCTTTAAAAAAACTAATCACCTATAATAGTTTATTGAAATAAAGGGGAAAATATATTTAATTATACAGGATTAAGGATAAAAATGTGAGTATCAATTTAAGCATGAGTTATCTCCCTTCATGAAATTAATGGCCTCTTAAAAATAGGCCAATAATGTGACTTATACGACCGTATATATTAGTAGGCCATGGTCTGCATAATCCCACAGATTTATTTTTTGCTTCTTTAAAACAAATGTTTTTTTTTATTTTTATGTTGCTAATAGCTGACTGAGTCCAAGTCAAATATTGATTGTTTAGAAATTAAATACTCAGCTAATTTTGGAATTAAATTTTTTAAGAATATATTTCCTCGACGTCAGGTTTTAATAGCAATGGGATGATAATTATGAAATTTCATCTCAAAATCTCAGACAAGTAAAATGGAAAAAATGAAAATTAAATTCAGACATTTATTAATTGAAACCAGACAATAAAGTTGGTTCCTTTACACTTAGCCAAAGAAGATATTTTCTTCTTTTTAGCACAAATGCAAATAAGGCCTATTTTCTACAAAGTCATTGTGAGATGGACTTGTGTTAAGGAAAAGTGGAAAAGTGATAATATAGAGTGAAACAGCTTCAAAATAAAAATTGGTTTTACATCTGAGTTATTGTTTAAATATTTCATGATTGGAAAAATAACTGTCCGAAGTGAAAGTGTTTTATTTAAGATGGAAAACTAGAATATCCTAGAGGTAGACAATAAAATATAGTTTAAAATATTGCCCAACTGGAAACAATCTAATTTCACGGAATTATTTTTATTCAATGTAATGAGAAATTTTGCCTAAATTTCTCTGGTCGTAAAAACTCAATGATGCAAGATTTAAATAAGAACAATAACGTCCTATTGTTATAAACATCAAAACATATATTCAACAAATAAATGAAACACAGTTACATACAATACTTCTCAACGGTAGTCAGTTCAGCAAACAATGGAAACAGTTCAACATAAATAACTTCACATAAGTCCTCTGTAATACACAACATGGTTTTAGTGGCCTTGTCTCAATGGCTCTTATCTTCTCTCCATCCACTTTAGTTCACCCCAGAATACAAAACACCGCCTCCTGATGACAATGAAACCTCTCGTTTCCTCGACTCAACTCCAGTCCATATCGACCACACCAGCCATGCGCCAGTAGCGTTCTCCCATTCTGTCCTTTTTCCGTCCACCAACGGTGTTCTCTACCAGTGACTTTTCCCCTCTGTCCTTTTCTTCCGACTTCACCATCAAATAACAATACACCAATACCACATTCAAATAAATTAAAATAAACAGCATTCTGGTACATAGCACATATACATCACCTACAACAAGTGAGCTAACAATAAAGTAGGTAAATTATCAGTTCACTACGAAATTAATGCATGTAACAACCAGGGTTCTAGAGTTGGAGTTAAAATGTGTTAGAATAGTTTCTCCAGTTCCAGCATGTCAAGTTAGTCCACTTCATCGAGTATCAACATCCCGTAAGATTGCAGACAGGTAGAAGGAACAACTCAAAGACATTTGATTACTAAACTATTTCCTTGGTTACATAATACTTTATCTAACTAAATTTAGGAGCTTTTTGAAAATCACTTAAAAGTAATCTGACCCATGGCTGAATTAACTTGAATAACTGCAAGATTGGGAGAGGGACATGGTAAATAAAAACTGGGCTTCCAAAAGCCCTCACTGTGTCAAAAGCTAGCCACCGTCCACAATATAAAGCAAGAGAATCTGGTATAGTGTTGGAGCTTTAAAAAGGATAGGAGTTGGAAAACAAATTATTTGAAAAATCTATCTCAGTAGGCAACTAGGTTTTGGGAATCAATGTCCAACATCTAAAAATTTTAAGAGTGAAGTTTGGGTCTAAAAATGAGCCTTAGGAATCAGACTCAAACCTGACATCAATAAACAAGTGCTAAAAAATATTCTAAAATATTCTTTGGTGATTAAAAGAAGTATTGCAAAATCAAAGTTTCTTCAAGTTTAAGTAACATTTTAAGAAAGCCTGGGCAGAATTTTTTTTAAAATATGAAATAACAGTAAAGAGAAAAAAAATTCAAATATTCTATCTCAAAAGATCAAGTAAACAGATATTCTTTGTGCCACCGAGACAAATATTCCAAATTATCTACTGCATATTAATTTAGACAAATAAAGAAGTATTGCATATATAACAATAAAAATAACAGCGAAAAAAAAACAGTATAACCGATAGAATAATAATTATCAAACTACATCTCAGAAAGTTAAACAGAAAAAAAAGGTGTATCTAACAATAAAGATGAAAACAATAACCAGAATACTACAACTCTTTTGCTACATTTTAAAAGTTTAGACATGATAAATATTATCAACTAATTGTTAAATATTCATAAGACTTTCAGTGGTTGAAATAACTTAAGGCAGAATAAAAAAAATACATTAATGTCCTTAGAGAAAGTGTTTAGACACACAAAACCTCAACCAGGGAACTGTTTTATTTTACTTCATCTTTGAAGTGGAAAGAAAAATAATTGAGAAACAATTATGAATGTTAAAAAAGGATGACACACAACCTGAACTAAAGACTGGATATATCTTTTTGTAAGTATTTTCGTATGGAGACAATAGTTTATTAATTTGCAAAGAGAACTTTTTAAATCTTTTTCCCGTAATGTAGTCTTGTAAATATTTAAAGGCTCTACACTTTAAATCCACAAAAGTTAAATTCTCTTTGGGTGCAAGGGGGAAACCATTTTTTCCCGGACTAATTGTATTTCATTTTACATTTTTCGATAAAAATTAAACTCACTACGGGGAAATCATTCTAATTTAACTAACTCATAAAGTGCACAGGGTTACCCCCCTTAGATTTGTTCTAATGGTTATTATACGTTTTCATAAAATTTTATTGGTTCGTTCATTGACAGTGTAAAAATTTTAGGGAAAAGTAGTAGTAACGCTATTTGAAAATATAATTCAAGAAATTAAATTTAACTGTTTACGGGCAATTAACATTCGGTAACGGTTTCTAACATAATGAGATTAAAGATGTTTGTTATTTCTAGTGGAGACTGTGTGTGCGGTTGGTGTTAGTTGCAACATGGAAGTTGTTGCATAATTTTTTTTCTATCTTGAAAAAAAATTCATAAAATATTCTAAAAAAGCAGCAACACATTTCCTAAAGAAGGTTTTTTTTTTTTTTTTTTTGAGACTCCCCAAAACGCTAATTTTAAACGTCTACTTGACCAATTTAACAGTTGAGAAACTCATAGTTAACAACCACCTTTTAAATATTGTATTTTGAGGGCATTATTAGGTTCTATTTAAAACGAATATCACTTTCAAAATTGTCGCTGACAAATAGTTTTCATGATTTTCAATGGTGGCTGACTAGCCGCCATTTTTATTGTTTTACTTTTAATTAACCCCAATCTCAACCCTAAACAGGGCCCTTTTGCAGATTGGTGGAATGACGTCATTGGTCGGAACATTGACGGAACATGTGTTTTGAAATAATACACGCTCCCCAAGACTAACACTGACTGCTTATGGGTGTTCTTTCGTTTATGTCAATTTTCACAATATTTTCTCACTTTTACAAACATTACTTTTATAGGGAGGGATTGTTTTTTTTTTTTACTTAATTTGGTTTATTATAACGTTTTTTTTTTAATTTACAACAAACATTTTGTTTTGTTTTTGTTTTTTTTTAATTTTTAATTAATTTAAAAAATGTCTCGTTAAAAATGTTTGTTGTAAATTTAAAAGAAGAGTATGCAAAAAAAAAACGCTATAATAAACCAAATTAAGTAAAAAAAAAAAAAATAATGTTTGTAAAAGTGAGAAAATATTGTGAAAATTGACATAAACGAAAGAACACCCATAAGCAGTCAGTGTGGGGAGCGTGTATTATTTCAAAACACGTATGTTCCGACCAATGGCGTCCATTCCACCAATCTGCAAAAGGGCCAATATTTCAACCTTCCTCTTTTGGACACTGACTAAGCATTATCAACAAGTAGTCACTCAGAGTCTTTCTATTAACCCTTTAAACCCTATATAATCGATATCGGCCCTGGCGACTTAAGGCAAAAGATGACACAACACACACACAACGATATTTCAACCTCCACCTTTAGACCCTGACTTAGCAATATTACCAAGTAGTCACTCAGAGCCCTTTAAACCCTAAATAACCGATATCGGCTACTGGCGACTTAAGGCAAAAACACACACAACGACATTTTAATCTCCATCTTTTGATCACTGACATAGCAATATTACTAAGTAGTCACCCAGAGCTGTTCTATTAAAGAACCATATTAGGGTCGAAATGTCAGTGTGTCTTTTTGGCTTTGTTACCAAGGCCTATATATCGGCCCCGGCCCATTAGGGTCGAAATGGTTAAAAAAAAACATATTAGAGTCGTCAATGTATCTTTTTTTGCCTTTGTACAGCCATAATTACATAAAGCAAAAGCACCCACCACACTAACGACGGAACCCAATGCTCGGATACGAGCAGGAGCCGACGACGACGACAAAGGCCGATATATCGGCCCATTAAAGGACGAAAGTGTTAAAAGCAATAATGTTTCTTAAAAAAAAAAAAATGAAAATAAAATGAAAATTACTTCTTTAATCAACTTGACGTCTCCATGAGAGATTTCATAGATTTGAAGGGCCCCTGTCCCTCGGGCATAATTACCAAGGACAATAAATTTGGCCGAACTTGGAATCCACTTCGTCTCAAATAAAGTTAAATTCAAAGATTTCTGAACGTGGGCGAGAATTTGCGGTTTGTCCATCTTTCTTTTCTCTTTTATAATAATATTAATTATTTATAATAATATTAATTATTTATAATAATATTAATAATTATAAAAGCCTTAAGGCCCTTAAAAATAAACCAAATTCAAGCGATAGAAAATAAAAATTCGTGTTGAAACTTGAAAAAGACGCACAAAAATATAAACAGACGCTAAAAATGGTTTTTAAAAATCGGAGAGTTCTAATTACAGGAGAGTTCTAATAAAAGTCAGGTTTGGCTTTTTAAAAGCCAAACTTTTAATAACCTGGCTTTTTTACAGCAGTTTTTTGGGCCTTGAAATTTATATTTTGGCCTTAAACTTGGATTTTCCATAATTTTACAGTATTATTACTTTATTTAATTTAATTACTAACAACTTTTCAACTTGGTTAATGCCGGATTGGTCCTTTTAAAGTCAAATTCAAATAATCTGGCTTTGTTAATACACAAACAACAGACACACACATAGACACAGACACAGAGCAAGCACCCACGTCCCACCACCACAGGTAGTTTAGCTAACTTTGTTAATTAATGCATCTGCATCATCATCAAATATTTTTGGTTCATTTTAATCAGTAAAACTACGAAAATTTTAGTTAAAAAAAATATACTTAGACACACATCACGTAAATTTATTAAAATGAAAAAAAAGTATTATCTCTTACTAAAAGCCAGAAAGAAGGGCAAAAAACACACACACACATTGAGAGAAATAGAGAGAGTGGGGGGGAAGAGAGAGATGAAAATGGATTGATAGATCTATATTTCAAGTGTAATAATGATTTTTTAATTAATCCAAACAATTAATTATTTTGATAGTTTTTTTTGTATTGCAAAAAATCTGTGAAAGCTAGGAGTCTCTCCTCTCCCGGTCCCTAGGGAGCTTCTTGCGCGCGCCCTATTGTGGGGTCTGCTGTGGGCTGTGTGTGCTCTGTGCCTATGCACTCTGCAGCTGGGCCCTAAGCACGACCCTCGGGCCCTAGACAGAAACTGACTGGCTGTACGATAAAAAAAATTAAATAAAAATTAATGATAATAATAATTTTAAAAAATCTCACGCCACCACCCACCCCCACTCACACGTGGTCTCCTTGGAGGAAAAAAAGAAAAGAAAAGAAAAAGGGGTCAAATAATCAGCCCCCACTCATTCACCCAAATACCTAAAATGCCTTCGTTTTGGGTTAACTCCTCCTTTTTGGATTAACAACCACACACAAAAACTAAAAAAAGCAAAAAGAAACGTGTTGATGATTACACCAACTCAACTCTCTGCTTACTTTAGGGCAGTCCAGTTATTAGAGCAGGTTGATTTGCAACTTTTTTTAGAAAATCAACAAGGCACTGGTGATGATAGTTGGGCTTTGATGTGTTAAGAACTCATACCAAAAATT
>JAUZSX010000036.1:306143-323677 GCA_034780655.1 Idiosepius hallami
GCCTCAACTCAAACGTAGTGTTTTTAATTTTTCTACACTACGTTTGAGATGAGGATTCGTAATTTTTAGAAATTAACTTTATTCGGACTTTAGTCCTCATCTTAGTAGTTTTTGATATTTCTACACTACGTTTCTGCCTAGTCTCCCTCAGGCCGTCTTAACCTCAGGCCGTCTTAAACGTAACCTCAGATAGGGATACAGCAATGCAGCCCCTATGGAGCGAGCGTTCACCCACTCGGGGTCTGCCTGCACATGGCCCTGTCCCTACTCAAGAGTCGAATGAAATTAAAACAATAAAAACGGGTTTATTTGGTTGTATGTGAAACGGAAACGCATCTAAAGATTTTGTTACCACTAAAATATTTTATCAAAGAATGAATTGGTTTCATAATTGTCACAAACTCTAGGTTGTCCGATTGCTTTCGTTATTTATTAAAACTCTAGTATACATTACATCATAAACCGCGCGTACGTGGAAACGAACGTTATCTATAAACTCGCCTGTCCGTGACGACATAAAAATATTAGTAAAATTATAATAGCAATAAAAACAAACGTTAAATATTTGTCGGCAATACTTATTATGCCTGACCATGCCTGACCGTTCCTGACCACTCTATAGTAGACTAAATAATTATGTCAGTGTATCTAAACTATGCATGACCGGGATAATTAGGGCAAAACACCCAAAATAAGCCATAAAATTAGCCTAAACTATAAGTAAAATATCTTTTTTTGTCTTTAAATAGAATAAGTGTTGGCATTAGCGTTTTATCTTTATACCTCATTATATTCTTTATATTAAATAATAAAAATTATCATAAAATTATAATTTAATTGACTAAATAAGCAAAAAAGTCAAATGTTGGTGTTTAGGCTAATTATATTGCTCATTTTGGTTAATTATCCTTAATTATCCTGGTCAAGCATAGTTAGTAGGCATATATATTGGCATTCGATATCATTATTTAAATATTAGTTGCATATTTGTTAATTGATTTAATGAGCAGAAATAAGCCTTAATAATGATGTTTAGGCTAATTTTATGGCTTATTTTGGGTGTTTTTCCCTAATTATCCCAGTCAGGCATAGTTTAGATACACTGACATAATTATTTAGTCTACTATAGAGTGGTCAGGAACGGTCAGGCATGGTCAGGCCTAATAAGTACAGCCCGAATATTGCACTCATTTTTATACTACATCTATGTATGATCAATATGGTAGGTCGATTTGGGAACTATTAAATAATAATGGAAGCGGCAAGGTGGAGCATTGGTTAAAGCTCGACTATGGAATTGTATTACCCCAGTCAAAACCATTTCATCTACCTTTTGCTGCCTCGGGCAGATGGAGCTCATTAACTATGGAGAGTAGCTCATCTAGGTGAGAGGCGACAATGATTTCAAAAGCCTGAAAAAGGTCTTCCAGTTTGGAAGCTGAGCATAGGGATAGCAATTCTTTCTTGTAAAAACAACTATCTTATGAATACAGCAAAAAATAAATTTGCTGCCCAACGCACCACTGTGTGTAATGGTTGATGAAAAAAGTTTGTAAACACATTGAAATTTTACTTAGCAATTAATAACAAAGACAATAGAAATTATTCCTCAAAATGGAGACCATTGTATTCCAAGACTTTTCTGCCATTACACCCAGCGTAGTATTGGGCAGATGAGTTGTTCTCCTGAGTTCTCCCCATCTGTCTGAGGCAGCTAAAGATAGATGCAATGGTTATGACAGAGATTTGAACTCGTGTTATATGATTCCAGAGTTGGAGCTTTGGCCAATGCTTCAAATCGCTGCCTTTAAAAACTTTTGGGACAACCTAATTATCATACTTATTATTATAACTAAACAATGTTCATAGGACTGGCATTTTGAAAATCTAGTATACTTTTGGTTTGTTATCCTGATGTGTTACTAACTCTGCTGACCTCTTTTACAAAGTGTCTTACTGCCTGCTGACGACTTCATATTTCTCTCTCTCACTCCTACACATGGTTGTAAATTGGGGTGGCAGTGCCAGTGGCAGTGGGGTTGGGTGAAATGTTTGGAGAGAGGCAAGTGCATGTGTCTCTTTTTCCACTTCTAGATAGTTCAAGTTTAGCTAAACAGACTTCTGTTGAGGGGAGGTAGCAAGGTGGCCCTGTAAGAAGACTACGCAGGCTGCTGCGCTTAAATAATCAGAGCTGAGAAAGATATTTTTTGTGGGTCAGGAAAATCTTCATTTTTTTTAATTCTTGTTTTCTGCATCCACAAAAATCTGTTTAAAGCTTCATCTGTACATACATTTTCATCATTGGTTTTGTTAATTCATTGATGGTCAATCTCTTAATCTATCTGCTATTTAATCCATCAACTAATCTAATCTGTACATGATTCACTCTATCAACCAATTGATTGTTTAGCCTGTTAATCTATTATGTAATCCATCCATTTGTCCATCATTTCAGTTGCTTGCTCTATAAATTGTTCAATCTGTTAATCCATTCATTGGTCAATCTCTTAAAATACCATTCAGTTCATGACTTTTTTCATCTCTAAAACTGTTAATTTCTCCATTGGTCAGTTTGTTAATCCACCCATAATTCAGTCTTTTGATCTATAACACAACTCAATCTTTTAATCTAACCACTGGTTAGTTTGTTAATCCACCCTCTAGTTTATCTGTTTTATTAATTCTATTACAGTTCAAATTGCAGTTACTCCATTATTTTCAATTTTGGAGAAATACTCAGGAACGAACGGACAGGGAAAACAACCAACAGCTACATACAGTTCATGTAAAATGAGTCCAAACTGGAGAGCGCCCGGCTCTGATACGCAAAATAAACCGCCTGTGTCACTGTTGCGTACTACTACATCTTTTCACCGACGGGTCTGACTGCAGTGCACCCCGCACCCGCCACGTGTGCGCCCGAGGCCTTTTGGAAGCCCCCGTTTTACGACGCCCGTCCGTCCTCGTCGACTCCTCTTCACCTTCTCGCCCTGTTCTCGCCTGTCCTCTCTTCTTATTTACTCAGCACCGGCCTGCTTTTCGCTCAGAACCGGTGTCACTCCATTTCTTCCCTGTCCCCCAGAACGACCGTCCAGCGTATCATGCTACATTAACCCATTTTGCTCTCTCTCTCTGCGTCTTTCTTTCTTTCTCTCTCTTTATATGTAGATTTATATCTATGTTTTTGTATATATGGTCTTTGATTGAACCATATAGTATGTTAAGCGGGGGAGGACCTTTTTTAGGGTAGAGAGGCCGCAAGGCACATTCTTCGTCAGGCCGCTATTTGGCTAAATACGGCGCTGCTTGTAAAAGATTAAAAAACTCTTAAACCAAACCATCAAATATAACAATCAACACTCGTTATTTTTTCAAATCAGTTTTCCATTCCCTCAAGCGAATATTAGTGTTGGAGACAGCAATTGTTGTAGTTAAACCTTTGGACCCTAAGAGGCCGATATATCAGCCCTGACAACATAAGGCAAAATAAAATACACCAATATTTTGGCTTTAATTTGTTCTTCTAATATAATGACTCTGTGTGACTACTTGGTAATTTTGTTAAGTCGGGTTTCAAAGGGTTAACAATATTGATTTATTATTTTATCTTATATTTAATTCTCTTGTTCAGCGCTTGTAGAGCTGGCTTCTTGAGTCGGTTTCGTAACTAGTTTTTTTTTTGTATTCACCTGGCAGGTTGGTTAGCCCTGCGCAGGCTGACCAGCTGGTGCTTGGAACCCTGCTAGCTCACTGACAGTACCTAATATTCCTAAGAGGTCACCCATCTTAGTACTGAACAGGCCCTACTTTGCTTAACTTTGGTGATCTAGTGGGAACCAGTGTCTCCAACATGATTTGACCGTGAATAATAATAATTTAGGCTTTCAGTATATATGACCACTTGAAAATGAGGGGCTTCATTAATAGATAAAGATCTATAGCAGCACTAACTAACCACAAAAGTTTTGAGGTTAACACTTTTTTTAAAGAGAAAACAGGTTTATCTGCTGAAGCCATGGCAATTGTAACATCTGTTTCAAACTTTCAATTCACACTAACCCACAAATGGGTTGTTGAATTGGTTTACATCAATAACATTCACATGGAGGGTATAGGTTCAATCCTGACAGCTGGCAGAAATTACTAAGAATACTTACAGCATTTCCCCTGCATATAAGCCTACTTCAAAAACCCGCCCCAAGATTACGAATCCCTGATACTGTGAAGCATTTCATCAAAGCTGGCCCCTAAATATAATTAGTCTAAAAGCAGCAGGATTAGACATACATTTTTTTTTTTTACACCAGACATGTTTTTTTTTAATTTTTAAAATATTCTTGACTTTGCTTATATATGGGGAAACAGGCTATCCACACGGATTGAATACTTGGTCAGATTATAATTTCTGAGAAAGCAGTAAGACCTGGAGAATACCAAAGAGCACATTGGCAAATATATTATAAATGCAACGATAAAGGTGAGAATAGAAGTCCAAATAATCTGAAGAAGAAAGAATCAGTTTATTAATTTTTTCTGCAGACTGTTGTCCTCATCTTAAATAGGTTGTTGTTCCTCATTACTTTTCAGCGAACTTATTTGCAATCCTTCGTCAGGTGTTTAACCCCTACACCAGATAGTCTTGTAACCATATTCTCAGAAACTACTACCTTCCGTAGTTATTGTTTGTCACACATTTTGAACAATCAAACCACTGGTCTGCTTGGGTAGGAACTAAAACCGCTATCTTCTGACAATGCTCACCTGGACAAAGGCCAGTGGATAAGTTGTCCGAAACGTAATGAAGCTTGCTAAAAACACTTCCAGACCGATGAAATATATCTATGTAAATTTTTAAGAAAATAGTTTCTTCCATTTCAGAATCCATAGGGAGCAAATATACACACACATACATTGATAAAGTTCCATTTATACATTTAAACGTAATGAATAACAACAATTATGTTAGACGAGAAAAACAGCTAAATAGATTAAGAAGCATTATCTCAAAAAATTCCTAAAATGAATGCAGAAGAACAAACTTCTAAAAATCAACCTTTCTGGATATTTGCATATTATCGGTAAAGAGATGATTAGACAAAAAGTAGCAGTGACAATGAAAAATGCTGTCAAAAACCTTGAGTAAGTGAATTGTTCGACAGTACAGGAAATATTAATTTTATAGACACTTGGCCAGGTCCTGATTTTCTGAATTGTTCTTGTTAACGAAAATTAAGAAGCCTTTTGAGAGACACACTTATAATAAGGAGGTTATCACTTTAACTCGGAGAGAAATTTATTATAAAGAAAACAAAGATTACAAAGCAAGAAAGTTTATGATTACAATTAAACAAATGGGTTGAATAGCTTAACAATTTTTTGACAAACGAAAACAAAAGAGGTTTAACAAAAATAACTGTCTTTAGCTTTAAATCACCAAAAAGGTTAATATACCATCCAAAAGAAACCAAACTGTGCATATAATGAAAGTATAATTTATTACTCTGTGTCTATCAATCTTGGACACAAATTTGTGTCTGAGTATAAGTATATAAGTGGACTACCACTTGAGCATTTGGGCAATGCCTGGTGTGCTGGTGAATAAACCTTGCATTTATAACATCCAGTATTTTTAAGAACTTTCCAAATTATATTTCTAAGCATAAGTTAAGAAAGTCTGTTATATCCCCAAAATTGTCAAATATAGAATATATCGTAGAGCCTGTAAAAGGACTTGCTACTCAAAAATAACACACAAATTATGGGTGAAACATATAAGAATGAACCTGTGTAGACCAGTTGTTCAGTTTTTACAATAGGGATCAATAAAATGAAAAGTAAAATGGATAGAATACAAGAATAAACAAAAAAAAAGAGAGAATATTTCAAATTTCTATCTTATGCACAAGATAATAGGGTAATCTAATACACTCACAGAGTAGTGAGACATTCTTCATTTCACAACTTAAAAGTATTAACTTTCGGAAGTTACAGGAGAAAGCCATAAGCCTTACTTATGTAGGAGGAGTTTTTTTTTACCACCTACTCGCTGTTTTTGAATTATTATATAGTCATTAATAATTATCCATCCTACCAAAGTGGTGTAGTTAAAAAAAAGGGAGTAAGTTTTTAATTTGACATTCATTTTGAAAAGCAACATGTGTTAAGAAACTGCAAATAATGATTTATGTAAATTTAAAATAAAACAGGACAAAATAAACTTAATTACCAACATCATCACATTCATATAGATATCTGGATGTTTCAGATACAATAAATTATCAAGTATTCCTGATATTTTAAATGAATTACTGAATTCATTATAAATTCCATATTATTATAAGAGGACATGTTAGGAAAATTATAACAACAATAATGATAACAAGAATTACATTTTAATAAATCTAGAGGATATATCAACTTGGTTAAGGTCAAACCAAAGTAAAACACAAGAACAATTTCAGAGGTCCCATTATATTCCTGGGCTCTCTGTCATCAGTATTAACCTTCACCTGGATAAGTTACTCTTCTTGAATCAACGAGTCTCATCTTCCTAGTTTTTTTTTTTAATCAGTGTGATACTTAGACCTTACCTGCTGAAATTGAATTTAAATGTTTTTATTGGTATATGAACTTGTGCAATAAATCTAGAGGAATTTTGGTGTGTGAAGGGTTAAATGCGTGAAGCGTGGAATTGTAATATGGGAGCTTAAATCTCAGTCAAACTATTACCTTCCCAAGTGGTTGCTCAAAGCCAATAGGGCTCATAAACTTAGGAGAGCAAGCTCATATGTAAAGAACAAAACTGATTTAAAAACCAGGTTCGTTACAGCCCTTAAGTCCCAGTGGAAAGTATATTTTTTAGAGAGAAAAATCTGAAAGAAAAAAACCACCTGCCTTGTGAGTCTTGACTAAATTGGGAAACCAACCTGCAATAGGACAAAGAATTTGACCATGTCAAATTGCAGTTCTCAGCTAAACTAGCTAAATCCAATAATTTTCAATCATTTTTTTTTTTCTACTTGGATTATAAAAATTAGGATTATTTTTGTAATTTGATTTTTTAGTCTAAAATTCAAGAGGTTCTTCTTCTCTAGTTGTCAAAGGAAAAATCCAAGTAATTTAAGGAAAGTCGTGAAAAGTAAATTTATCCCTTTCGACCTTAAAGGACCGATATATCAGCCTTATTAACTTTAGGCAAAAATAGATATACCGACATTTCAACCCTAATATGGCCTTGAAGTTGAAAGGCTTTGAGTGACTAGGTAATTTTTTCTAAGTCAGTATCCAAAGTATAAGGCTGAAATATTGGTGCTTATGTGTGTTTTCTTTTTCCTTAGGTCAACAGGGCTGTGGTATCGGTTCTTTAGGGTTTAAAAGGTTAAGAAAAAAAACTTTAAAACTAGTTTTAATTTTTAAAAAAATAATTCTAAAATTAGAAGTTTGTTATTATTTTAGTAAAAAAATTACCAATAGTACTTTTTGGGATAAATTTTAGAATTAAAGTATCCAAAAACATTTTTTTCTATAAATTTAGGTTTAAAATTCAACTCTTCTAACATTGATAATCCCTCAAAAGATTTTCTTTTAAGTTAAAAATTTCCTTATACCAAACATTAAAGTTATGGACTCAATTCTAAAATTTTACTCTCTAAAAATCTAAGCTAAAATTTAAACTATCTAACAAGGGCCCAAAACACTAAAGTTAGTTTAGACTGCAAGTTTAAAATCAACCACTCGAAAAATATAAAACTTAAATTAAATTTAATTTTAAAAAAATTTACAGTAAACCAAAGAGTTGATTAAAAAAACGCTATTGCAATTCGTTTTTCAGAATTAAATAAAACGAAGAAAAATTCAAGGGAATACTGAACAAAAAGAGTAGAACATCATGGGTATTATTAGCATTTCTGAAAAAAAAAGAAAGAAAATCCATTTGGAGGATAGATGCAAATGGTGTGCGGTGAAGGAAGATGAAGTTGGATAAAAAAAAAAGAGAGGAAAGAAAATGAAGCTTAGGAACCAACCGCCCTCGAATAATGTTAATAATCCGCACTGCACATGCGTGTAACAGATGACCCAGTTTCACAGCGGGAAAGTCGAATGAAATTATTATCACTTGCGATCTTTACGATATCGGTTGGATTTCCATATTCATTATAATCTTTGGTAAGTAAAACAAAACAAAATTATTATTATTCATTTTATTTGGCTTTTCTTTTTATTAATCAATCGACAAAAATGTTTTCTGGGTGTTTTTAATTTTTTTAAGTAAAACAATTGGTTTGTGATTCTTTTCTTTTTCCGTGCCTCGTTTCTTATGTGTGTCGTCACATCAAGGTGTTTGGTCTGGCCCCCTCTATCTGGGGGTGTTCAACTGGCTGCAGTTTTTGTGACAAAATGTTAGTAACTGTGAATGGGGAAGGCACCATTTTATAATGGTTTTCCCCTAGTATATTGATCCCTCATTTTGTAGCCATATCTAATACCACTCGTTTTCCTCTCTTTTCCTTTTCGCCTCTCTTTTTTTACGCACTCTATTTGTGTGTCTAATTCATCATCTCTCTCTTTTTTGTTGTTTTTATCTCTCTCATTCATACTTTTCACTTTAAATCGTGTTTAATTTTAATTTGTTACTTTCTGTTTTATTGTATTTTATCTTTTTGCCAATTACATTTCCAGAAATTTAAGTTACACTTAACAACAAATAAAGGACCATTATTAACCTTCCTTGTTTTTGGGAGAGAGTAAGTTTAATTTATTTTAAAAAAGAACCGGGCCTTTTTATCTCGGAAGCTAAAATGTTAGAGAAATAAAATGTTTTTTAAGGAGTAGTTAAAACTAAATAAAACCGTCTTTTAAAATTAGATAATTTTAAAATAAGTATTCGAACGATCGTCTGTTACTAGCAATACCCATACCGTACTGATCGGTAGTAATTCCCATATTTTAGCTTATTCCTCTCACTTAAGGTAGTCATCTCATCCACCAGTAATGAAAAAAATATTATCTTTATCTAAGTCTCAATTAAATTCATCTACGGAATTTTGCCGTAAAAACTCATGTGCTTTTTTTCTCTCAATTCTAGGTTCCTGTCTGCTTTGGTTTGGGGTTGGGGGAGATCTTAGCTTTCTTTCTGCTTCTTGGATTTTCATTAATTAATCAATTTCATTAATTTACCGGTCTACATTCTTCGGTCGTATTCATTCTTTTCTTTTCTCTCTCTCTCCACATGCACAAAATGATTTTTAAAATATTTCAAAAACCACTAAAAAGGCCGGTTTTCTTGAAAATCGCATAAGAAATAAACGAAAATTATTCACTAACGAAAAAAAAACCAAACATTTAAAACCTGTCCTCGTGACTAAAAGATACAAATATATTGAAAAAATGCAGAGTCTGTGATTTTTCGACAAAAATTGTCCTAAGTAAATTGGATTTTACATTGTCTTTAATACTTTTTTTCTATTCCTACCTTAACCCTAACTTTAAACTTTTAAATAGGCAAAAACTGCTTCTTGCTTGTCCTACGTGTTTTACTGTTTTTAAACAAAATACGAGTTTTTTCAGTAATTAAAAATCACTATTTTATTTATGTATATTTAATGCTTAAATGAAAAAAAAATCTCGAATTCTAATAAAGGCTAAAAAAGCAAAAAAACCCAAAAAAACAAAACAAATAAATGTGTTTGTGTTCAAACATTTATTTTCTATTATTTTGAGCTAAAAAAAAACAACAATAAATTATGATTATATTGCTCCCATTTATATTAATTTAATAATAATAATAAAAAAACAAATTAAAATTCATTTCGTATTTTAATTTAAAAAATAGTTACTTCTTTTTACTTATTACCCAGAAACTTTGAAACTAAAATTGATGACTGGACTCTGACTACTCGTAGAAAAAATGCTGAGTTATTAAAAAAAATAAATCTTATATACAATATTTTTTTAGATTTTTGGAGTTTATTTTTTCTTAATCTTAAATCAAATAAAATCACTGATTATTTTTTGTATTTTCTATAGATTTATAGATTTTAATAGTCTATTTTATTTGAAACTGGTTTCTTATTAAATGCGACCGTGTAAGTCTTTGAATTTTTCATCTTAAAAAGCTAAGCCTTTTGAAATAATTTTTATAATTCAGAGATTAGGGAAAATGCTACTTTTTGGTAAATATTTGGCGTTTAAATTTCTTAAGCAAATGCATTATTATAATTATGGCAATGTTTGCAGCAACAGTGAGTGGAGAAGAAGTGCAAGTGCGCGCCGCCGCGCACGCAGGCAGTAGCAACAAGAAGTAGCATTCATATGACAATACACACACTGTTCTGTAGTAATGGTACACTTTTTTTTTACAGTTCAATAAAAATTATTGTCAGTGGAGCAGATTTTTCTTGTGTCTTAAAACTAAAAAAAACAAAAAAACAGCAAAAACAAATGTAATTGTAGCAAGAAGTCTATTAGTGTTATGTTGATGATATTTTTTGTGGTTTTGGTTGGTCTGCTTCTTGTAATAGTTTTTTTTTTTTTAATTTTGAAGAGAATGAAATTGTTAGTTTTTCGATTTAATCTAAATTGGATTATTATCATTGTTTTAGAAAAAAAAATTACAGATTATTTTTAATTTTGAGATTAAATTAAAAAACTTCAAACTGTGTGTTTTTTGTGATCTTCTAAATGCTCTATTATTTGTCAACACATTTTTACTTTTAATTTGTAATAATATTCTTCTCACAATTCAATTAAAATTCTAATTCTAGAATATTTTTAACTAAAAAAAAATGGTGAACTGACTTTAATTTGACGTTGTTAATCAAACAAAAACGCATTTTAAAACGTTTATCAGAAGTTATTTATTTATTCAAAAAATATTTTATTAAACTAGCTTTAATTTAAATTTGAAAATCAAAACCAAGTCTTGTTGTATAAATTGATTTTCAATTTGTTTATTTATTTGAATTAGAAGAAAATCTGTACCGTGTTTTTTTTGCATTTTTATAATTAAAATTTGATCTGTGTGTGTAAGTATTTTCAGGTTTGCTTAAAGACACCTAAATAAAAAATAAAGATTTCATTGTTTAGAACAAAGGTTAAGGTAAATAAATAAATTTAAAAGTTTATTTATTACAATTAAGGGAATAAATAAAACAAACAGAAGAGTAAAAAGTTCACACTTTGCATAAAATCATTAAATACAAATGTAAGTATTTAGAAAAATGTTTTTAACTGAAGAAACCGAAAGTATCCCCTTTTTTTAGTTTTTGTGTGTTAAGAACTTCGAAATATTAAAAAAATGAACGTAATGTTAGTATTATTTTAAACGCCATTTGTTTTATTTATAAGGTTTCAAAGTAGTACAAAGAAAAATGCTTGTATATTGTTGAAACGTTCGGGGCAAGGAGGATGATTGATTGTATCTAGTCTACTTTCGTTTGTATTTTACTTTACCGCCTTTTCCTTAGTAATATTTAAGGCTGAATTTATTTTGAAACTAAAGGCTATGATGAAGTAATCATTATTCGAGATAGATCGTATCATCGACCGATGAATGAATGCAGGCAAGCAGGATACAGATAAATAATGAATAAATCGGTTACTTTAAATTTGAAATTCGTACACGGTCACTGTACACACTTCAGTACGGGGTAATAATCTTCTAGTTTAGCGTTGTAACTTTGTAATAAAAGTAGTTTAGTGTCGCAAACATATCTTGTAGTGAGCAGCAAACCTATTATTTCTATATCGATTCTTCAAAAAAATTACACCTTTATAAAGTTCAGTCTTCACTTAATAACTGGTGAAAATTTCATATTGATTAGATAATTACCTGACTTCTGATAGATTTTTAAAGAGAAGCTCTATTCGTTCACTACAATGCATGCGACACATTAAACTCATTTGCGATGTTACAACGCTAAACTAGAAGATCATCCATGGTTTCATTAACTTTATTTTGAACTTGTACAAATTTTAATTTAGAAAAATTCAAATTCATTAGTTACATAATACATAGTGTAAAAGTAAAAGATGACCTGAAAGTAAAAACTAGAAAATAATCAAAGTTAAATCATTTTCGACTTACAATATCGAAGTCCGAGAAGACTTCGACGTGCGATCATTATCCACCGGAAATATTTAATCAGATAAATGATATTTAATGTCTTAGCAAAAATTAAAAAAAAGAAAAGAAAAAATCCTGTTGCTACAGACAAGACAAGTGGGGAGTGAGTGCACTCACTGTGTGTGGTACTGGTGTAGATCTGGTGGGTGTGGTTTGGTTTGGTTGTGGTGGTGCTGGTGAGTGCTGGTGCTCTTGGTGTTCTCATTTAATTATTATTTTTATTACTACGAAATTTATTGACTAATGAATTTTTGCAATTGATTGTGAAGAAGAATATAATAATAATGAAAATAATAATGAAAATAAAGTTAACAAAAAATACAAATGGTTTATAAATTATATGTTGAATTGAATATTTTTGTTCAATGTTAACATCTGTTTATTGAATCAATAATTTATTTCTGACATCATTGATTGATGATAAACCAAACATAAACCAAAACAACTGGTAAATAAATCCTTTGGACTTTGACCCTGTCTTGGTAAAATTAGCAACTAGTCAATATCGGAGCCGTTTTAGCCGTTCTATTAAAGGATCATATTGAGGCTGAAATACCGGTTGGGCGTGTTTTTATTTGCCTTTAGTCTCCAAAGGCCGATATATTGGCCCCTTGAGACCCAAAGGACTAAAACTAAACTAAAACAAGAAAGCTGTTTTCAAAAGAGGGATATCTTCTCATCTTTGTCAATTGTATGATTTTTTTTCTTTCCGTATTTAATTGAAAAAAATAAAATAAAAATTCCGGAAGGGAAAGGAGAAAGGAAAAAAACAACAAAAAAACTTAGTAATCCTTCCTTCGTAGTTCTAGTAGTTTTCTGGTAAGTAGAATAATAGGTAGTGAGTGCGTGCGGCGGTGCGGTGCGTGATTTAATTCACATTATTGTCAAACGTGGGAAAAATTTTGCCATGTGTTATGACGTACATTTAGTGGTTGTTCTATTCATTCTCACTTTTCATTCACATATTTTGTTTTATTTCTACGATAAAATTTATTTTCGAAATTAAGAAAATTATTCTAGTTTTCTTAAAACTTTTGTCTCATGTTTTTTTTACATAATCTTTCTTTTTAGTTTTGTGAAAAATGTGGGTAAGAAAAATAAATAAGGAATTTATAAACAAATGCTTTTTTCCCTACACAAATGGAGGTAAAATTGCCTGTGCTAACAATTTATTTTAGGTCTTCGTATTTTTACAATTTATACTCCCCACTCAAAATAAATAAATAACAGTAAAGCCTTTTTTCTTTTAAATTGATAGTATTTTTGGACTTGGTTGTTTGAATTTTTTAATGCGAAGTTTATGAGAATGTATGTCATTTTTTTCAATCCGTGATACAAGAAAAACCCAATTAATCTTGATTGCTAATAAAAAAAAAATGAAAAATAAATATATAGAAAAATAAAACCAACTGGACTGGATTTGACTTTAGCCCATAAATTTTTATTGAAGCTTAGCCTCAGCTTGTTTACTACTATTAATACTACTACTACAAAAAGCTACAAATTTTTGTAGCATGTGCTTGTGCTTGCTTGATGTAAGTATAGCTAGCTTGCTAGCTCTTTTTAAAAAATTAAAATAAATTTAAAGAATAATAATTAGACAATCCATTATTATTAGTATTGATTTCGCAAATAATTGCGAATCCTTTATTCTTCGAAATTCACGAATATTGAAAAATAAAGTCCAAGTAAGTAACGAAGCAAAAAAAAAAAAAAAAAAAAAAATCCATTACGACTAAATTCTACATGAATTAATTACGTTGCCAACTACTGGCATCCAGTATTTTATTATTTGCCACCCTAAAGTATTGATGGCATTTACAAGCTCATCTGGTCCATGCATGCATAAGCACAACCCACAAACACAACACAAAACACGACCCTCCAGGCCTGACCAAGACCGTACTAGATTACAAGTCCAGTCCAGTAGGTCTTGGCCTGATCCCTATTTTATAAGATGTATGAAAATCTCAATATGAGTTTTTTCCTTAACAAATTACTAGTCATTTCAGAGCTTTGTTCTACTTGAGGACCATATTAAGACCGAATAAATCGATGTGTTTTCTTGCCTTAGGTCCTTAAGGCCGATATATTGGCCTTTTAGGGTTCAAAGGATTAAATTAGTTTTCTGAAACCTTACCCCTACGTATTATGTCTATGTGAATACATATAGGCATATACACACAAAACATATGATTTATACACACATACACACACGTAGGTGGCCAGGGAGGAGCGAACATTGATAAAAGCTTGGACTATGCAATTGCAATTGTATTCATTCGTTTCTGCTCATGCAGATGCGTTGGACTAAACAAGAAAGTTGGTGAGCTGACTCCACCGTGGACGATCTCGAACCAGATCCTCTGCTTGTGATAGGGTAACTCCACGTTGCTGGTCATCCGCCACTAGGTTTCTCGAAGTCTTCTTCAGCCTGCCGTTTTTGCATCAAACTTCAGAATGGTTCATGTGTGGTGTCAGGTGAACTAACTGCGCTGCCAGCACATGGCCAAGCCAACGGATACAGCGCTTTGTGGTCAGGAGAGAGGCTTAATTGAATTACACGAGTTCAAATCCCAGTCAAAACCATTATATACCGTTGTTAGCTGCGTTGGGCAGATAGGGCTCGTTAACTCAGGAGAATATCTCATCTAGGTGAAGGGAAACACTTATTTCAAAAGCCCCAAAAAGTCCTCCGGTTGGGGGTTGGGCATAGGGCTAGCAGCACTTTCTTGTGATTTGATGCAAAGTGATGCACTATGCAGCAGCTTGTTGCTCTACTATTTCAGTCCCCAGGCTATATGCAGTGCCATGCTTTGCAATCTTTAATCCTCCAAGCAAAGTGTGCCTTGCGACAACTCTACCCAAAAAATGCAACTTGTGCTCCCTTTCCAAATACTGGAGATGGGTTTTTTTCTCTCTCTCTCTCTCTCTCTCTCTCTATATATATATATATATATATATATATATATATATATGCTATTTATTGTTGTATAATGTGTTCAAATTTGTCTGAATTTCTGAGATTTTGATAATTAGTATTATTTTGAATTTGGTTTTGATCATTGTTATATATGCAACAGTCTATTTTTACCTCTATTTTTGAGATATGGCTTAATAATTAGTGCTTTAACTATTTGAGTTTCAATGTTTCTTTAGTTATCTCAATTTCCAAGTCAAGTCTTTATCGTTAATTAATTTTTTTTGAATTTTCGTTTTTTATTGCCTTGCGCAATATTTTTTAATTTCCTTTTTTAGATGTTGCTTGATGAATAGTATTGTTTAGATTTGTTGGGCTTTAGTTTTCATCTTTATTTTTTATATACTATAACAATGGGGCCGTGGGAGAGGAATTGGAAAGGTCTCCCAATATCGTAATGACGTTGTGTGTTACTGTGTGTGTTGATGTTGCTTTATAAATCGTTTATATATAGTAAGTCTTGTTGCTGGTTGTATATTCACTGACGGGGGAGGTAGTTGAAGAGCTTGCGTGCGTGCTGCTTGGTGTAGTCTGCTGTTCGGTAGTCTAGACTAAAACTGACTTGTTTACAAGGTTTAAAACTCCCGGCTAGCCATTGCCCGGAAGCAACGCTACTTCTGGATGTAAATCTCTCTGCTACTTCCTGTTAGTACTGGAAGTGTCGTAAACGGTCTGCTTCAATACAAACAACTTTTTGTGTGAGGTTTGATAACTAGCACTACTAGACTTTTTTTTTTCTTAATCTTTTATATACAAAACTTCTTTCTGGCTTTACTTTTGAGATAATGATGGATAATTAATTTTATTTACTTGTTGGAGTTTTTGCCTTCATCTTTGTTATATACAAAATATTTTTCCTAATGTCCCCTTTGGCTACCTTAAGGAGTTGCTGTTGAAATGAATATTCCGGAGACCTCAAAGTAAGAATTCTTACAAATAATGGTAATTGCGATACAATTATTCATGGAATTTATCAGTTCTAAAACATTCTTGGTAATTGACATATATTTTACTTCTATTCAGATATTTTATGGTATTTTTCCTCAAATGTTATGATGTCATAGAATTTGCAATTGCCTAATCATATCCTTTAAAGAATAATTTTTTGTTTTGGTCTGGTCTTCTTTTATCTTTATTTGTTGCTTAGCCATTCTCCACAAATGGCTATTCCACTTGTGTCGTAGATTTGCTTCTTCTTCTTGAACCTAAATCAATATCGCATGTCTTTGTTCCTCTCATTGCTGACTTGGGCTGTGATCTTTTGTTAAATTCTTGCAATTAATCAGAATAGTTCAAGTTAATGAGTGGGGAAGTCCATTTGGCTTAGTAGGTAGGCACTTGGACTTCAGAATCATAGTACGCGAGTTTGAATCCCAGTCGTTCCATTTTGCATTCATGATTGGACTTATACCCTTGGGAAAGGTATGAATCACTACATTCTCTCCAGCTATTGGTCAAATAGTGAACATTATGCTATAAAAAAAAAAAACAAACTACATGTGTATACAATGATTGTTCTCTGCTTTAAATGACCTAAAATAAAAAGGTTGATATGCCATAAAACACAAACAAACAAAAATCAAGTGAATGATGAACAACTAAGATGATTTTTAAAAATAATTTATTTTCTCTTTAAAAAGCTTGTTCTTTTCCTAACCTGGGCACAACAAAACATACACTGTGAATGTCTGTTTTTTTTTTTTTTAAGGTGTAGGGAAAATGAGGCAAAAATCATATTTATACAAGACTTATCACATTGTTTTACGTGGTTAGTCTCACAGAAACCGGCTTTGAATCAAAGAATTCTTGATATGCTTCCCTGAACTTTGGGACAACCTAATATTTAGAGGATTTAGTTTTGACTAATTAAATTTATCATTTACATTAATTATGTCATAAGATTAATATTCTTTTGTTATCTTGTGTTTTTATTATTCACCATGTGCTTTGTTAGGCCACCAATTTCAGTATATCGAAGCACACCAGTGTGGAAACCAAGGGATGTAGTAAATATATACATATGATCAAAATAAATAATTTTTAGATTAGGCCAATACTCTAGTTTTTTTAGTTAATTAAAACAATTATTAACGTAATGAACCATTTACCCTCTAATTTCATTTGATAAGTCTGTGACTGTGGATTAACTATTAAATGACCTAATGGTGGTATTAATTAACTGAAATAATTTAGTGTCTACCTAATCTGACTTTAACTGTGTTCTGCTGTTTTTTTAAGATACTCTTTTTGTTACACATCACCAGAATTTTTCTATTATTCCTATATAGATATAAGTATAATTGGGCTGTCTTTTGTGATTCGTATATATAACAGCTCTACAATTGTATTGAGTACTTTTCTTATTCATTTCTGATTCATTTCTGTCTCCTGTCATTCTTCGAAACTTTGAGAAGTGCACACCATCCTATA
>JAUZSX010000036.1:323777-350891 GCA_034780655.1 Idiosepius hallami
TGTATATATAATTTAAGGCTCCAGTATGTTTGACGGGGGACAACTAGACATTTTTAGAGTAAAGGGGCATTCTGAGTCGGGGCAACTAAGTGGCTAAGCACGACACTGTGTTCAAGGATTTATTTATTTTCTTGTTTGTACAAAAAAAAAATATGATTGATTTTCCTTTTTGACATGAAAAACTTAATGACACAGCTTGCAATCATCTGCTTGCAATCATTTGCTTGCAATGGAGAGAGAGAGACATTTATGAATTTTTTATTAAAGGATTTTTCATAACTTACAGAATAAGTTTGGATAAAAAATGTCTTCCCCAAAAAACATGCTGAGAAATTGATTGTGTCTGTGTCCTGCTGGTAGCAAACATGTAAATGGCAGGACTTGAAGACATACTTATTTCAAAATTGGGGAACTGAAGTAGTTAATAGAAGATCTTCTGAGCACAATGTCATTTGAATGCTAGCACTGACAGAAAGCTAGAGAATGTTCTAGGGGCAAAATCAAGAAGTAAAAAAAAAAAGAATATTCTGACTCAACTTTTTGAAACCAGATTCATAAGTGTAAACAAAACATTCAACAACCAATTTCAAACAAAAAAAGACACGTAGTCCTAAACATCAACCAATATGCAATTATGTGGGGCCCGTGGCGCAGCGAATAGATGCATTGGAGTCTCTATAGTTTCAGGTGACCATTGTCAGAAGATAGCGGTTTCAATTCCTAACCCAAGCCAACCAGAAGGATTACTTAGTCAAATACGTGGTTCGATAGACAACAACTATGGAAAGCAGCGATTACTGGGGATTCAGTGATGAGACCCAGCATCCCTATTTTAGGTTATGGTTAAAATCACCTGAAGATGTTCTGAGGGAGACTAGGCTGAAACGTAGTGTAGAAACATCAAAAACCTTCTAAAATGAGGACAAAAGTCCGAATAATAAAGTTAATTCCCTAAATTATGAAGCCTCATCTCAAAAATAAAAGGAACTATAATATAACAAAGTATCTGAATCTATGAGATAAGTTTTGATTATTATCTTTATTCAAGTGATTTGGACTTCTACTTTCATCTTTATTGTTATTGTCTCACTATATTTCAGTTGATACACACTTCAGTCTTCAGGTATTACTTGAACTTATGATATAAGGTGTAGATAGTGTAAATCATTCATCTCTTATACAAATATTATTAGCATTTCTCTTGTGTTATCAGACTTAGTTTGTGTTTAGAAAATCAACCGAAGTCCATGATAACTTATGTCTTTAAGATGTTCAATAAGTTTGATTTTTTGTTTGTTTGTGTTTTATGGCATATCAACCTTTCTAGGTCATTTAATGCCGAGAACAATCATTGTATTCACACAGAGTTTTTTTTTATAACAATACAATGTTCACTATTTAATGTTCACAATTTAACCCATAGCTGAAAGAAATTTGGGGTTTCATACCTTTCCCAAGGGTATTATTCTAATTATGAACACAAATGAAACGACTGGGATTCAAAGTTGCGTACTATGATTCTGAAGTCAACTACGTAGCCACTAAGCTAAATGGACTTTCCCTATTCCATAAGTAAAAGTAAGTTTCTTTCTCATTAAATTCTCTGATTCTTAAAAGTAAAAACAAAAAAATCTTTTTAAAAAAGCTAATGTTCAATGTTTTGAGGCTAGTTTCTTTCTGAAACATTTCCATTTCTTTTGGGGTCGTATTTATCTTACCCTCTCATCACAATCGGAAAATTTCAAAGCTTTTATCTTAGCTATTTTTCTTGAAGCTCTTTTAGTTTGTTTTTTTAGTTTTCTTTTTAATCTAAATAGATTATCTATTTCTTCTTATCTTCGTCTTTTATATTCCTTCAGTTACTCTCTCTTTCAGTATTTAAATTTGAAAGTAAATTCTCTCTCTCTCTCTCTCTCTCTCTCTCTCTTTCTCTCTCTCTGTGTGTGTGTGACAATTCAATAAAAAAGAGAAAATTTCAATTTGCCTTTGATCTGATGATCACACATCCCAAAAATTATCAGTTATGCTGTTGACTCCATGTCTATTTTAATCTACCACACAAGCTCTATCACTGATATTGAACACTTGCTGTTAATATGAATGAACAATAGAGATTGATATATATTATTCATATAATTATATAAATAAAAAATTTGATAAGATGCTGTTGTTGATTCTATATCTCTGCTAATTCATTGTATACTCTAGAGCCTTAATTGCTCATTTACAGCCATGAAGAATTCTTGCAGCCAATTTGTTCAATATTTACAAAGTGAGGTATCAAATTAGAAACCATTACCTCTGGATTATTTTTTTAGTGTTTGCTTCAGAACTATTAAAAAAAAAAAAAAACTTTAATTTATGACTGGATTGTATTAAAATAACAGAAATTGCCAAATTCCTAAAGCTAAGGTTGCAAAAGTTTGTTTATGATTTTCTATGCTTTTCAATAATAAATAATTTGAAGTAGGATGTCGGGGCTTTGCTGCACGCTCCATGTGCAAAATATATAGCCTCCTTGGCATCAGAGGCGCACTAAAAAGAATAGCGATAAAGTCCACTACTGAGGCAGCCGAGAAGGCATCCAGATGGATCTGGATAAAAAGGTCGGAGAAGTGGGAGAGAGCTGCTGGGACACAAGCTGGGGATTGATCAGCCTGGCTGGGTCGCCCGAGGGAGGGTGTCTGATGTTGAAAGACCCGAAACACCCAATGATCTCGGTATAACATCACTGATGAAGTGTCCCTGCGCATCTTATAACGTATCCAATAACTATGAAAATAAAATAGCTAAATAGTAATTCGTAAAATAATTCATGCTAACGATGAGAAATCCAGGCAGTAGTATATCTTCTGAAGGGTTCTAAAGCTGACATATCATATCCATATTTTCATATATATTGTTTTGTTAGTGAAATGGCAAGAACGTTTGTTCTTGTGTTTCTCTAAGTTTTGGTAACTAGATACAGATTGGCACTTGTAATTATATAATATAAACTGTCTCACTCGCTTTATTGCAGATTACAAAAAAATCAATATTTTTACTAAATATAAGTTATAAAAAGCTTAAAATTACACCATCAAAGGACTGTATTAAGGTAAGATAAATTCTAGGATTTCATCAAAATTCATGCAATATTTAAAAAGTTATGATATTTCTTTATATTCAAGGAATTATCACTGTCCATCGCTTTATTGCAAGTCTTCTAAGATAATGTTTTAGCTCAATAAAACAATACCAAAGTATCATAAATTTATTTTGAACACATTTTCTGGGGAAAATTAACAAAAACAAAGGCTCATCCCGAGGGCTAAGTGTCAAACAAACGAATTATTTGTCCACATATCCCCCATGTTTTGAAATTACATTAAACAACCTTTTGCCCAATGTGGAGGTCAATTCTTTGATCTGAGATCATTAATCCAATGGCTCTGGCAACATTGAATATTTTGCTCCAAAGGGCATCCTATAAAGAAAACTTCTCTTTTCTCTCATAAACTCCTTGTTTCAATATAGAGCATAGGTGTTTGATTGGGAATAAGGTCTGGAGAGCACAGTAACAAAGCCTTGAGATCCAAGGAAGGATGTAGTTGCCCTAGCAACATGAGATTGGGTATTGCCATGCATAGAAATAATCTTAAAACGATGTGACAAGGGAAGATCATTTAGACAGGGTAACAAATTCTCATTCAGAAAGGCAATGTAGGCATTGCTGGTGAGCTTGACACCCTCTGGCACTCATAATGGCCCACATAGCTTATTCCCAATAATTCCCACCCAAAACATGTTGGCGACAAAATCTATAAAGCGTTGGAGTTCCATTTGGATTCCAAACTTTGGCCAATCCGTCTGATCCGTCAAGGGTAGCACGAGCCTCGTCTGTAAACAGAACATTTTGGAAATTCATTTTCATGTATTTCTGTGCCCAAGCCAATTGTTTTTCTTTGAGGGTTTGGCTCAATTGAGGCCTTTGAATAGGATTGATGTTCCTTGCCCTTTCATTAGTACATTGCATTGGGCTTGTCTGGACCTTGGTATGACTCCACCCCTTGCAAAAATTATTGCACTGGTGCTGCACACAAACTTTTTATGAATTTTTCAAAGATCCTGATCAGAAAGGTTCCTTTTTGTGGTCTTATCTTTCCTGGATTTGATGTTGAGGATCTTGACGAATATAGCTAAAGTTCTGGGATCCCTTTTCAGCTCCATGGCTAAATTTATGATAGAGAGTCCTTCTGCTAGTCTTGCAATAATCCCCTGCTTCTCGGTAGCTGTTGAACATATTTTTTTGGCATTTTATGAGACCTGCTATAAAGCAATGGACAGTGAAAATTCCTTGAATATGAAAAAAAAATAACATAACTCTTTTAATATTGCATAAATTTTTATGAAATTTTAGGATTTATTTCACCTCAATAAAGTCCTTTGATGGTGTAATTTCTAGCTTTTTATAACTTATATTTACTGAAATATTGATTTTTTTTTTTTTTTTGTAATCTGCAATAAAGTGATAGACACAGTTTATATGTAGGTATATTATGGAACAACATGACATATGAAATTTGGATCTGTAAATTTCATTTTCAATGAGTGTCTAGGGATTATTTAAGGTATTTTCGTTTTTAAAAATATTTTCATATAACTTATTCAATACAGCCCAATTTCATTTTACTAAAACTTCACATAGGATTCTCAGGTTGTTAAGGAGAATTCTGACATATCTTTCGGGTTTAACCCTTATTTTATGCAGTGAAAAATGGTAGGAAGGGGTTGATTAGAGATCCTTATATTTTAATATAGGTAAATTGATATAAAATCCTATTTTACGGAGGTTACAACCACTACTCCATCCTCCAACACTCCTTGCATTGGTAAAATCTGGCAAAAGCATTACTAATAGCCTAGGAATTTTCTATATTATTGCATAGGTAATTCAATCTAACCAAATCAAATTCTTAATAATTTTCAAAAGTTACATCTCTCATATTTTGGGTCCCAACCATCTCTTTGGGCAGTAAGGTGTAGCATTGGTAAAAAGCTTTGACCATGGAATTGTATTACCCAAGTTCAAATCCCAGTCAAAACCATTGCATCTATCTTTAGCTGCCTCGGGCTGATGGGGCTCTTTAACTCAGGAGAGAATGTCATCTAGGTGATGGGTATCATCGATTTTAAAAGCCCAAAAGAGGTCCTTGAGGTTTCTGGTTGAACATAGGTCTAGTAACTCTTTCTCATAAAAAATGTATGCTATAAAAACAGCAAAAAACAAAACAAAAAAATGCACCACTAGGTGTAACGGTTGATGATGATAATCCATGAGTAAAGAGATTGTTTATTTTATATGCTCATAAAGGGAGACTCAATTCAGCCAAATTCTATTCTTTTTAAATTTTACAAGTCGGTCTGTTATTTTCTTGGTAAAGATTTTTACATATTTCTTAAGTTTAACATCCTGTGTTTAAAAATAAATTATGCAAAAAAGGTTATATTTTTACTTATATATGTATGTGATTTCTTCTGTTATCAATTAAAAAGAATCCTGTTGCCAGATATTTTCTTTTTTGCTGAGTCACTTTGGATTGTGAAGTGGTTTTCTTTCAGTAATATTCTCCGAGTGCTGCACACTTCATCGTTAGTCCTTGTTGCTTGCTTGAACTGCATAACAAATGAGTTAATCAATAAAATGCAGCAGTATCAACTTCGATTCAGCAGCCGATTTGTTAGCAGCGGCAGCAGTAGCACTAGCATTCTTTCTTATGATCAACAAGCTCTCCTCTATTGCTTCATAGATTCTTGTAGCAGTGGTTGTCAGCCTCTAAATATTGTGTGGCAAAACAGAGCATTCAGCTGATACACACTACTTTTAGGTCTCCTTCCATCTCCCCTCCCCCCCAAAAAAAATCCACATTTACTTCCTACCGCTATCATTGTTCACTGTTAGACAGCTGGTTAACTGTTGAACTACGAAGCATCCATAACCAATTATATATGGCAAGATATTTCAATTTTACAAATTTTTTTTTTTCATCACAGATGTTTCGAATATTGTAGTGCTTTCCTCATAATACAATTCAATAAGTAAATTATAATGGACTTGATAAGAATGACTTAGTATATTGTGGCATTTTTTTTTTTTTTTAGTTATGAATTTAAAAAAAAACAAAAACAATTGTTTTAAAATCTTGGTGAAAAAAAAAATTTTTTTTTGTTGTTCATAATGAAATTTTTAATTTTATTGTATTTTTTTACAGTATGCAGAGATAATAGCCTATCAAATGGGCTTTTACATCTTTTTGGAGTACAGTTGTAAACAGCAGCTGCCATCTCTGAACTATCTGTAAATCTTGGAATTCTACAAATTTTTTTACAATGGCTGAAACTGCAGCAGATAAATTTCAATCCCTCGACATTGAAGGTAAGACATTTATCTAAATTAAATAAAACAATTGATGATTATAAATTGAGATAATTCTGTTATAATACTATTCTGTATGATGTTCATAGATATCACTACTGATCTGATATCATTTCAGTTCATGTAAACTTCTAGAACAACATTCATTATTTATGATTTTGATGTTTTCTCAAAGAAAATTTTTTTGACATTAATATTCTTATTTTCAATGAATATTTTCTTATTTATTTCTATGTTTCATTGTGAATTGATTAGGCTTTTTTTATTTTACAAGAGTTGGGGATAATTATTAATATTTATTTCCTTTTTCAAAATGTATTACTGGGTTTTAAATTTTATTGCCACAACATCTCTATTGTATTATTGAAATTAAGTGTGTGTGTGTGTGAATACAAACGTATGCTGGCAAATTTTCTTTTGTTTGAACCAACATAATTTAATTCTAATAAATTTAAAAAAAAACAAAATAGATGAAAAACTTATTTAACCCTTAATCTAAATAATCATGGCCCTTATTTCATTCTACTTGATATCTAACCCAGAGTGTGTGTGCATGTATATACACATGAAATTTGTGTATTATGAATAATACTATGTGTGTGTTTGTATATTAAGTAAATCTATCTATCTATCTATATATATCAATGAATTATAAATAAAATAAAATGTGGAACTTGTAGAGATGTGTGTACATTTCCATTCCTATGTTATGTGCTTTTACATCCCATACTGGGGTTTTCCCTTCTTTTTAACCTTTTTATCAGTCACAATCTAAAAACAAGATAATAGAAAACGAAAGGGGTGCATGCAAGTTTTGGGTATTTTTTTATCCGAGATTCCTCCTGCTACATGCATGGTCTAATAAAACCTAAGGGTCTAACTCTCTAAGTTGTTCTACCCTTACTAAGGTATTTTTATGATGCCCGGATGATAAAAATGTCTTTACCCAAAATGGAAAAGTGGGTTCCCTTTGAAAGATAATTTCTCTGTCAAGTTTTTTTTTTTTTTTGAAGGAGTGGGCACAAATTTTCACTGAATTTAGTAAGATTTAAATTGATAAATATATGCTAAATAAAAAGAAACCACAGAAAACTAAAAATTAAAATATTTTATTGTTTTTTGGAATCTTTAAGATGAGATATGATACATTTTAAATACGTTATTCAGACTATTGTCCTTAACCTTATTATTCTCTGTCTCACTATATTTCAACTGAATTAACCCCTCGGCCTTCCTCAGGTAACCTAAATTGTTGCCTCATATTGTTTTTAGATCTAAAAAACAATTTGAATCAACAATTTAGGTCATCTGAAGAAGACTGAATGGTACTTTCGTTGAAACGTAGCGAGACAGGAAATAAGAAGGATGAGGACAATAGTTTGAATAACATTTACTGAATATTTAACTCATTATTCTGCCATTAATTAACTCTAAATGATCAAATAGAGTAGAAAGGTTTAAAGGGTTATTTGAAAAATTGACTCATTAATGTCTCAAACAACAAAGAATGAATCAGTGACCCTACTGTTAAAGTATATATACCTTGTAAGTATATATACCTTGTTGTGCACAAACCCAAGTTAGAAATTATTCTTGGGCTTTTTGTAAACAGTTGATGAGTTACTTTCAGTTGATGGGTCTCTTCCATTTGGGTTTTTGGAATCAGTGTTATCCTTACACCTAGATGAGTTACTCTCCCAAGTTAATGAGCCTCATACAGCTGAAAGTGAATGCAATGATTGAGATTGGAGTTGGTGTCTGCATTGAATATTTATATTAAAGGAGTAAAAGTCATTTTTAAGTAAAAAAACTTGTAACTTGGATTGAAAAATGTTTTTTACTCATGTGGTGGAACTCTCTAAGTAGTTTTATGAAAATTTATTTAATGGCATACTAAATTCTCTTGTCACACATTGAAAACAATTATTTCAGACAAACATCTTTCTTTCGTTGCGAAAGGTTAGCCTATTTAGTTTAATAGTATTAACCTCTACAGTCATTTAATACCTGGGACAATTTTTTCTATATTAATCTCATTCTACTTTTTTGAATGGCATATCAAGCTCTCTAGTCATTTATTACCAAGAACAATTATTAATGATAATTTTTTTAGGTGAATATGTTTTATTTAATGCCAATGAATAGTTTTCTTTCTTTAGGCTAAGTTTAACTATCAACCTTTTATGGTCATTTTAGGCACCAAAAACTTTTGTTGATAGATTTTTTGAAGAACAATATTGTTAAACTATTCAAACCACAGCTTTTCCAAGGATATTTGTTGAAAGTGAGCAAAACAAACTAACTAGAGTTATTATACGTAGCTTCAAAGTGCAAGCATTAGTTGCTCTCCCATGGTCTTCATTATTGTATTTCATAAACTAATTAATAGATTATAGTCTGAGAATTGTGACCTTTTAATATTTTTTTTAATTTGAGAAAGTACAAGGATTATTAGTTATTTTGATTTTCTTATAAATCCTGAAAATATTTATTGTTGAATAATATTATCATACAAATCCTGGTTTGCTTCTAAAAATTCCTAATTTTTTTTCACATTAATTTTTTAACTTGTCAGAAGAGATTAAATCAAGAATTAAAATGCTTTTTTATGTATGCTTAATTATATTCAAATGTAATTAATTACTTCCCATGCATAAGAATAATTAGTATTATTTAATAAAATATATTTATAAAAATTTATTAATTAAATTATAGAGCTAAATCTAAGACTTTCAGATTGCAATTCTATGAAAGCACATAGGTTTCAATTGAAACCTTGAATTCATAGGAATTAAAATGAAAATAAAAGTCTGAAGACTATTAATTGCCAGACTTCATCACAGATGTTTGAAAAGAAATGCTGGATATAAAACAATTACAGTTCTAATAATCCAAAATTCTATTAATTGCTAAATCAAACCACAGAAATTCCAATGAATAAAAAAATGTTGCATATTGAACAATAAAGAGTAAAAGTCCAGATCTACATCATTTATTTTTTCATTCCTTTTCTCAAAGGTTTAGTGATTATTTTTCTAACTGTTTAAGTGAATTATGTAATTTCTCAATAATTCTTTTAAATAACTTTACAGTTTGATTCTAAAAATTTAAACACTAAATATTCCAATATATCAAAATAGGAATATTAGTTATCATCATTATTTAACTCATGCTGAACTTATTAAAAGATTTTATATTCTATTAAACAAAACAACCAATCAACTGAATTTATTCATAAGTCTGTATTTTTCAAAATAAGATTGCTGATTAACTGTCTTAACTTTAGGGTAAGTTTGTAAGGTGCGCTCTAATGGAATTTTGTAAAGTGTGAGTTCAAATCCTAGTTATTTTCGTTACTTTCAAGCTAATAACTTTGGAAAAAAGATGAACCCCCTTATTAGTTCAAGCTGTGGGCTGAATAGTGCAACTACTCTTTTATTAACAAGGTGTGAAATAATGTATGAAAAAATGGTTTTGCATTTCTAATTAAAACATAATTGTAGTTTTATGGTTGAGATTGTATACTGTTTTTAGTTTTTATTAAAATTGTTGGTGTCTCCTAATGTTTTTATAACTATAATAATATTAAATTACCCATTTTTTATTTTTGAATTAATTTTTTGGTGAAAGAAATTTTTTTTCAGAAAACAAGTGTGTATGTTACAATATTTTTTAGTAAAATACTGTATATAGACACAGCTAATATTAAGAAAGAACCTGATATGGCTTTTGAATTGTATTAACTGAGTTAAATCATTCTCTATTGGACACTTATCCCTTCAGTCGTGGGTCAAATAGTATAATTATGGTTTTACTAAAAACCTATTTAAATAAAAACGACAATAGTCAAAACTGATTATTCTTTGAATAAAATAACTAAAAAGGTTGATATGCCATAAAAATCAAAACCAACCTATATGGCTTCATAGAATTAGAGGAAGCCATTTTTCTTCCTACATTATTCATAAATATGACTAAACAAATGTGCGTGTGTGTATTCTTTAGATCCAAACTGTTATAACAAAAAAGATGAGTTTTAGAAATTTTTTTTAAAAGAGGGATAGATTCAATATAAAAACTAAAAGGTCTTGTGGTCATATAGCAATGTAAACTGAACAAGTTTGAAATGAAATAAAGTCAGTATTAGCTTTAAGATAACACATGGCAAGTCAAAATGCATTTCATAACAGGTAAGAAATTATATTCATATATATTTCATAACAGGTAAGAAATGTAAGTTAGTAAGAGATATATAAGTAAGTAATGAAAATTATTGAATTTGACTTATTATGAGAAAATTCAGTGCAACTTAATATATTTAATAAAATTTAGTACAACCCAATATATACAACAAAAAATACAGTTTTTTTTAATTATTGATAAAAAAAGAAATATTTATGTTAAAATTAATAATATTTAATTTGGTATTCAAGTTAATTAAAAATCAATGCTACCATTTCAATTTTGAGTGGTGTCACAGTATGTAATACAATGCTTAAACTTCTCTGATGTTACATTTGATACCCTTCACTTAAAAAAGATGAATATAAATTTAGGATTTGCTGTATTAATAATATGAAATGTTGACACATAATAATATATATTATTTTGCGTGATTAAAGATCAACAATAATTAACTTAACCTTTTTTCAGAGCATTTTGAATTGCTCATTTTTTGGGGTGGTCTGGTACAATATGATCACAAATTATCACTATATAAATTATTTGTTTTATTACTTATTGTTATATCCACAATGTTCAGCTATTACTCAATGAACCCAAGAGCTACCATATGAAACTAAAGTCTACTTAGAACCAAACTGACAATGTAACCAAACCCTTTATTCAATTCACAGTAGTTAAGTGTCCTCATTCTGTGAGCAATAATTTGGTACTATATTAAATATTCTTACATATTTCCTAAGATATTGCATAATAGTCCTTGGCATTTCCCACTTAAAAAACCTATCAGCTTGAAATATTGTATAATTTTGGCCAATGTGCTATCATGAAACAATAAAGATGAGAGTAATAGTTTGAATAACTCAAATATTATAACTCATTTCACAAGTTCAGGCAAGCATAATCATTAATTGCTCAATGCATGTTACTAGACAAAACCTTTTAGCAATAAAAGTTTTTTCTCATAAATGTAATTTAGAGTGCTTAATCAATAATAAATTTTATTAGTATGTCTATGATGGGGAGCATTTTAAATATATTATGTTGCAATGTTTATTCTATCCATTTATCTATAATATATATCATGCGCCAATTTCTTAAAGACTGAATTATAAAATGGATATTTTTTAAATGTTTTTTTAATATATATTGTTTTGTTGATTAATCTCTTTCAAATGATGGGTTGTATGTTTTTTTGTTGGTGATAGCTGCAAGAATGAATGCTGTACTCTTTCAGATACTCATGGAGATGAAGGGGTTGTTTTAGGTTCTCCTCCTTCAACATATGAACAGGATGAGAGCCTTTCAAAAGGGATCCCTTCGTATGGCCTGCCTTCCAACTCATCAGACAGCGATTTATCTCCGAATCAAACAGGTGATACCATTTCTCCAGCTGATGCTTGCTATGAGTTTAATACTGCTACACCTGATATTGCTTCCCCTATATCACCTGAGTTTTCAGGTGGGCTAGGTATTTTGGCTCCTGATGAGTGTACTAACAAAGATATTGGGTCTGACACTGTTGGGCCACACACAGAATGTTTAATTAATACTAATTTGATAACTTTGTGTGTTAGTTCTCCCAAAATTCAAACATCAGAAATTAAGGCAAATACTGGTGAATCTATACCGAAGTTTGAAAGTTGTGTTGAGGATACCGAGTCATTCAGTCAAACTTGTTTAGAGGATCCAAAGTCCACAGATGTGACATTTAGAGAAGAAGTAGACAAAATAGATTCATCAGAAGCAGTCCAAAGCTGTGTCAAAGTTGAGGAGGATAGTGAGTCTGAATCAGAAGCCAATTCTGTTATTGAAAAAAAACCTTTGATGTTAGAGTCATCCACATGCCAGGAAGTTCAAACACAGAATAGTGAAAAGGAAGAAGAAAAAAGCAACGTAGAAAATCAAGAAAGAATGCCAACATTTTATACCGAATCCTTGGAATTAAAAGTAAGTCAAAATGGCTCAAGTACAAGAGTTAATGAAGATAGCCAAAAGTCTGAATTAGAACCAACAATTACAGAAATTGAAGTTTCAAAATTTAGTGCTGTCCAAGAAAAAACTGAAGAGCCAATTGAATCAACTTCTGGTCAATTAGAGATGGGAATGGATGAAAATCTTAAAGTTAAAATGATTGAAGAAAAAATAGAAAATATTATTTGTGAAGCTGTGAAAGAAATAAAGGAGAATCAAGAAAAAGAACAGAAGGACTCACAGGGCGACATAGTTGTACCACCTGATAAAGAAGGTAAAGATGATAATTTGGAACGCTATTACTCATGTGATGATTCACAAAGTGTTGGAAGTGATGATACTTTAGAAATGGTGGATACAAATATTGAAGCATTAAATGATGAACAAGAAGGGATGCCTGAGAGTGGATCAAATGAAGAGGATATAAAAAATGTTGCTAAAGAAAGTTCAGAACCAGCAGTTAAAGAAAATAAAAATGCTGAGAATGTAGTGGAGGAGACTAAACAAGCTTTAGCAAATGGTAAAGCGGCTGTTGAAGAAAATAAACCAATACAGAAAGATGTTGAATCAAAACCAGCTGAAGAAGCTGTTGAAGAATCTAAACCAGTCGAAGAATCTAAATCAGCAGAAGAAGCTGTTGAAGAATCTAAACCAGTCGAAGAATCTGTTGAAGAATCTAAACCAGCTGAAGAATCTGTTGAAGAATCTAAACCAGCTGAAGAAGCTGTTGAAGAATCTAAACCAGCTGAAGAAGCTGTTGAAGAATCTAAACCAGTCGAAGAAGCTGTTGAAGAATCTAAACCAGTCGAAGAATCTGTTGAAGAATCTAAACCAGCCGAAGAAGCTGTTGAAGAATCTAAACCAGCTGAAGAAGCTGTTGAAGAATCTAAACCAGTCGAAGAATCTGTTGAAGAATCTAAACCAGCAGAAGAAGCTGTTGAAGAAGCTAAACCAGCTGAAGAAGCAGTTGAAGAATCCAAACCAGCTGAAGAAGAATCCAAACCAGCTGAAGAAGCATCTGTTGAAGAAATGAAACCAGCTGTAGAAGCATGTGTTGAGGAATCAAAACCTGCTGGTGATGAACCTAAAACAGTTGAAGAAGCAGCTGCTGAATCTAAGCCAGCTGAAGAAGCAGCTGTTGAAGAATCTAAACCAGCTGAAGAACCAGCTGTTGAAGAATCTAAACCAGCTGAAGAACCAGCTGTTGAAGAATCTAAACCAGCTGAAGAAGCAGCTGTTGAAGAATCTAAATCAGCTGAGGAAGCTGTAGAAGAATCTCAACCTGTTGAAGAAGCTATTGAAGAATCGAAACCTGCTGAAGAAGCTGATGAAAAAGCTAATGAGACTCTTCATGTCGAAGAATGTGTAATAGATGTAGGAATTTTAAATCAATCTGTAACTTCAGTAATTTTAGCGAGAATATCTAAAGAAACTGTAAAAGGAGAAGCAAATTACCTTGAAGATGCTGGGGAAAACGATGAAAATATAAAGGTAATTAACTCCATTGATGAATCCAAGCCAACTGTAGAAACAGCTGTTGAAGAATCTAAACTAGCTGAAGAAGCAGCTGTTGAAGAGTCTAAACTAGCTGAAGAAGCAGCTGTTGAAGAATCTAAACCAGCTAAAGAAGCTGTTGAAGAATCTAAACAAACTGAAGAAGCAGCTGTTGAAGAATCCAAGCCAGCTGAAGAAGCAGCTGTGGAAGAATCTAAACCAGCTGAAGAAGCAGCTGTGGAAGAATCTAAACCAGCTAAAGAAGCAGCTGCTGAAGAATCTAAACCAGCTGAAGAAGCAGCTGTTGAAGAATCTATACCAGCTGAAGAAGCAGCTGTTGAAGAATCCAAACCAGCTGAAGAAGCAGCTGTTGAAGAAACCAAGCCACCTGAGGAAGCAGCTGTTGAAGAATCCAAAACAGCCGAAGAAGTTGTAGAAGAATCTAAACTAGCTGTAGAAGCAGCTGTTGAAGAATCTAAACCAGCCGCGGAACCAGCTGTTGAAGAATCTAAACCAGCTCAGGAAGCTGTTGAAGAATGTAAACTAGCCGAGGAAGCGGTTTTAGAATTTGAACTAGCTGAGGAAGCCGTTGAAGACTCTAAACCTTCTTTAGCAGGCATTGAAGATCCTAAACCAGTCATAGAATCTGTTGAAGAATCTATTTCAACTGAAATAGCTGTTCAAAAAACTTTTTCAGGTGATGTAGGTTTTGATGAAACAAGTTTGGTTACTGTTGTTGATAAGCAAACTCCTGCTGAAAGTTCTGTATCTGATAAACAAACAGATAATACACGCGAATCTGATCCAATGGGCTTGTTGAATGTTATTTTAACTGAAGAAAGCAAATCTAATATTATTTTACCTGAAAAATCAGTTGAACGTGCACCCCTATGTGAGATTGGTATTGCCAAAAAACTTCAACCTAATGAACTTCTTTATGGCCTGGAAGTTAGAATTGAGCAATGCATAGAAAATGCTCAGGAAATTGGAGACAATAAATCCTTGAATGATACTGACTCTACCACAAGCAATGTTGCCGAAAATGCATTAAACCTTGAAACTGCTGTTAGTGATAATAATGAAGTTGCTCAAGAAGATGAAATCAAATTACCTTCTATGAAAGAAATCTATGGGTTAGAAGCAGATTTGGATATCCAAGGTGGTGATAAAGATCTTGGAGCAAAAAAGCTTATGTATTCTGAAACAGACTATGAATTATTAGCAAGAGAGGCCGAAGAAATTGTGCAGGTGACACGAACAGAAAATGGATGCATAAAAAACACCATTGAACTGATTGTTCCAAAAAGAGCCAGAATTCTCACATCAGAACAGATTGTCAAGGAAAGCCCAAAACCTACAAAAACAAAAGAAACAAAAACTAAAAAACTGAAAAAGAAAGATTCTAAGAGTAAAAGTCGAACGGAATCGGTTAGCGCCAAAGGAGAAAATGTGAAAACTAAGACGAAGAAATCAAGCCCAGAAAAAGGAAGTAAAAAAGAGAAGAAGTCGACAGGAAGTAGTATACCAAAACAGAAATCTAGCAGCCCTAAAAAATCAAGCAGTTCTAAAAAGTCCAAAAGCAGCAGTACCTCTTCGTCAAAATCAAAATCAAGTTCATCTAAAACTAGTAGTACTGACAAAAATAAGTCAGGGTCCAAATCTGCAACCTCTCCCAAAAAGATTATCGGTGGGCCACCTAAGATTGATAGCTCTGATTCTTCTAAACATTCCAGTACTTCCTCCAAGAAGAAGGAAGAGAATAGCAGTGGAAAGTCTCGAGGTCGATCCACAACTCGAAATGTGATTCTTAAGAGAACGACAAAAACCGAAAAACTCCGAATGGCCAAAATCAAAAGTATGATGGAGTCTGCTGCTAACCAGAACTTGTACACTCCTGTACACTCACGTTCGGCTTCTCTACAGCCTCCGGGCAACCATCGGAGGCGAAGTTGCAGTCCACAAAAATCCTTGTCTCGTGCTGCATCACCAGAGAAAAGGAGTGTTTCGCTTACCAAGTCCAAGTCAACAAATGCTCGTTCAAGAAAAGGTTGAGAAATATGTGTGAAGCTTTATAGTCTCCCCTTGCAGCAAGCAATTGTGTGTGCCTGGGTGTGTTAGCATTTTGTCTCTGTTCCGCCTTTACTTTGCAGCTTGCATTGGACAAACCATATATGTAAAACATTTCATAGCAGTTGTAGCAATATACAGTGATTATCTATTCTCAAACCTAAGCTATAATAAAAGATCCAATGACAGGATATATTATTTGCCTATTGAAACAGTGATGCCACTATAAATTGCAGAGAGCTTTGCTTTTTTCATTTATTTTTATATTTTTCTTGAATATCATATATATGCTATTAAATTATTGTATGCTTGAAATGATTTTTTTCTTAATTTTGTGTTAAAGCTTAATATTTAGTATTATTTAAATGATTTGGACTTTCATTTAAGTTATTACTATGGAACACATAATTGGTTTTCATAAATTTTTAGTGATAATCATCTGTCCATTAGTTCAATCTTGACTTTTTGGAAGGAGTATTTAAGAACATGATTGGCATTAATATTTGGTTGTATGTTTGGGACAGAATAGGGTCAATCTATCCCCTTTGATTGAATCATGGGTTAAGTTCACACTTACATGAGAGCTTCTTAGTTTAAAATGGGAATTTTCAAGAGTGACTTGTTCAACTTTATGAATTTTGAGAGTTTTGTATATACAATAAGTAAAATGAATATGAAAGTCCAAAAAATTTAAAAAGTTCTAATCAATAGCTTATCTCGCATAAAGCTTGCAATTTATTTAAAATATTTCTTTTAGTGGTATCACTGTATTTTTTCCACTATTTTTACTATTGTGTCATATATGTCCATATACTTTGTCATATAGTGTTTCTGTATGTGATTATTTGTATTGAATTGTGTATGTAAATGTATTTGACCTGTATGCATACACAAATTCTATGTCATTTAAAATCTTCAGACGTGTATGTTCATCTGTATATTCACGTGGCTACATGAGAATGAATGTATGTAGAAAGTTGGATGTCGTAGACTTTTATGTAATTACATAGACATAAATGAAGTGTTAATCTGCTTTACTATCTAGTATCACTACATGGATTATTGTGTGCAGTCGACTTAGTCCCCTTTGCAGGTTGAGCCAGCTTAACCATTGAACACACAGAATTCAGTGGTAAGTTCCCTGGGAATTGGAATTTTACAAGCGGCCCTCATCTTGGTGCATATCCTAAGTAAGGAAGATAGCTGAATACTTAGTCCTTAGGTAGTGCCACTAAGGGTGTTTTTATCATGGTAACATCACTAGATGGGTGGCCTACCATGGCTTAGAGAAGCCAATCTACTTTTACTATTTAACTCATAGCTGGAGGGAAATAGGGATTCATACCTTTCCCAAGAATATTCCTTAACAAGTGAACATGATGGAACGTTCAAGATTTGAACACGTTTACTATGTATCCAAAGTCCAATTGCTTAACCACTATTAAAAATGGCTTCCCCCTACATTGGAATATTAAAAAAAATTAAAATAAAAATTATTGATACAAAAGAATTGAGTTTGTAACTTTTTAAACTTACTGTAGTTCTAGAAAAAGCTAATCACTCCACCACATATATTCTCCTTTCTAATGTTTAATTATCATTGTCAATTCCAAAATGTTCGTATTATTCATCCCATGTGTGATTTTATCAATACAAATTATGATTTTGATAGAGAGATAATCATTAAAACTTTTCTTATAGGATGGATGGTTCTTATAGAACCATAAGATATTTGTTCATTCAGCTTCGACGTATTGTTTTTTAATTTAAATATTACCTTCTACTCAGAAATATTTTGTACTAAAACGTTGAAAGGAACCATTAAAATCTTAAGGAATAAATGGTTAAAGTCAAGAATGATGACAACACTATTACTTCCATTTCTTAATTTATGTCTCACAAGGGATTTTGACTAAGATGTTAAGAAAAACACAAATCATATTGAAGATAAAGTAGAAAGCTGTGGAGCAATACGAATACGTATAATTGATGATTACAGCATCTTTACAGATAATTGCTGTCTCTATTTTTTTTTTACACATATCTGCATCATTGGATTTAAGTGATGTAAGCTTGTACCACACTTAAACCACCCTCTGGGCTTTAACAACTATGATCAACAATCTAAAAATTGACCAATGGCTGATGATTTCAGGTCTACACTAATTAACTATACATCACTAATATTAAGTACTCTAACTATAAATATGGCAAACAATTTTAATATAAAAACCTATAAATATGTGTGTGTGTGTCATATACATTTGAAGATATACTATTCTGTTTTGATAGCCTGCATAATATCTTATTTCAACTTTTAACACCACTAATTAATTACTTGACTTATAATAATAAAAAACTGTGAATGATTAATTACTGTCAAAGTTGGCTTTTCTTATTTTCCCAATTGTTGCAACTTTATAATTATTGTCACTGTATGTTGCTACTTATGTACTGCTTGTTAAAACCTTGTCACTGTTATAATGCATGCAGTTTTCTTGAAAGCTGCATCCTGGCATGTATGTTAATGCAAATTAGAAGCCTACTTTGCCCATCTTATCTTCTTTCTAAGCTGTTGTAATTCATATCACTTATCACTACCTTGGTTGCTGCCAGATCACATTATATATCATGCATATATGCATAATATATGCATCTAAACATATATATATATATATATATATATATATATATATATATATATATGAAAAAAAATTCACATTATTGAAATTTGATTTCTATTAATTTGCATATTCATGTATATATTTAGTGTGTGTGCATATAGACACACATTGAAAGGCCGAATGAACAAACAAATATTTTGTATTATTTATTTTAGTATTATTATCATGTAGATTTTCAAATTGGCCACTGTCAGATTTTTATGCTTGTAGTGACCAGATTATTTTTGTTATTATTATTATTCAATTTTTACTTTTATAGGTTTGTAGCAGTGGATTCAATTTTCAGATTAATACTAATTATTAAACTTTAAGTTGGAAATATATAGAAAGAATGAAATGTTGGCTATATAATGATAAAGAAGAGAACAACAGTCATAATAATCTAACACTAGCCTCATCTCAGGAATTTGGATAAATAAAGAATGTTAGTGTGATGTCTACTCTTGCATTTGTATGCTATTACCTTATCAGATCAGTAGTTGACCTTATTGACCTTAAAATACTAGCAATCAAGGTTGGACTGAGAGTGTTATGGGCTCTTGGGTAGAAAATGCAATGGAACCCCACCCCACAATTATGCCACATGAAGACGCTGTGCAGATTGGCTTAACTATGTCTCGTGGTCAGCTAATGCTATTAAATACACAATATGCTAACGGAGTGACCCGAGTCAGAATTTAAGTATTAGCGTGTATAAGAAGGATATCCTTGATAATTTTATTGGTATCAGGCCAGTCCCTTTGCAGTGCTGTGCCCTTGGGCATGGTCTATTTGACTGATGGCTCAGTCTGCTCCAGTAAGCAATTTTCTATAATGGAAACTTCTGAAGAATTCAGTATTGCAGTTCATCTTTCTGATCCATGAAGTTCAGTTGCTGGTTTTCATTGTGCTTTTTCTTTATCCTTTTTTAAGGTAATTCTGGGTACAATGACTTCAATAATGAAGTATTCCATTTTTGTGGTGAATTATCTCTGGTCTTCTTTGATGTATCATTTTATCCATTTAATATTGTAGCATGATAGGGATATATTCTTCGGAGGAGCTAATCCATTAAGTCCTGAATCTGTGAACTGGCTGGAGATAGGGTATACGTTTCCAGACTTTGAGAAAGACGATAAGAAAATAGTTTTTTTTTATACTTTGGGTGTTCATTCTGGACAGCTTGCTGGTTGTGATGTTTGCATGAGGAAGACTTTTGCTAACCCTGGTCACAACACTCTTTGTTGCGTTTTTCCACCACTGTCCATTGTCTCCTTCTGCTGAGGGAAGCTGTTCAGTGTCGTCCATTTTCATGTTGTTCGCCAAAGATGTTATTTATTCAACATGAAGACAGACATTTTTGGTCATTATCATGGTTAGCCATCCCTCGACTTTTCTACTGATTTCCCACATGACAGTCTTTTTATTCTCAGCATATCATCATTGAACAAAACCGGGATGTCCCAGGAATGCCAGACTCTTGACAAGCTGGTCTACACCTCTAATCACTTTACAATAATAATAACAAACATAATCTAAATAATACAACTTAGCAAACTGCATAAATTAAGATATATGAAGAAAAGTTTTATTTGTAATGATAAAGATGAGAACTATAGCCATAGTATTAAAGTCATATCTTGATAAATTTCCATCACAATTATTTAACAGAAATATCTAATATTAACGACTATCATTGATATACTATTGAAAGGTTTGAATTCATAATTATCAAACCTAATATTTCTTTATTGTAAACTTTAGAAGAAAATAATTTAAAAATAGCTTTTATTTTTCACTAACAAAATAAATAGAAATATAAGTTTTATTGGATAGGAATTGTGGAAAACTTTGTCACTTCTACTGCAAATCATATTTTGCCTATTTAGAAGCAGATCTGAAAAACCAAAACAATGGCAAATACCTAAAACTATTCTTTTTGTCTTTGACCCGTATTTACTCAGTTTCTTTCAGTTGTATCTTCAGAAGGTGAGTTCTGTATCAGCCTTCATTTATCTAAGTTCAATTTTGTTCTTCAATTAAGAAGAAATTAGACTTTTTTTTACCATCACTCACAACCAAGTCTTTGTGATAAAACCTTTTAATATTTTTAGATGAGATTTAAAAAAAAGAATAAAATAAAGTGTAATTGAATTAAGGGTTTTATTGGGTTGAGGAAAAATTTTGTGCACCATGTTGAAATAAAAATCAATATATTTTTTTCTATTTTTTGTAATAGCTACATTCTTACAAATATAACAATATAGTCTGAATGAACTCACAATAAAGATATATTAGAGAAATTATTATTTTAGCATAGTATACAACCCAACAATCTGAAAAAAAGTTAGATTAGATGGGCCAAAACAATGCAGTGTGGAAATGAAAAAAAGCAGAAGGTCTTAAGATTGTTTACATAATCTTTAATCCTAACACTTTTAGCTTTGTTAATTCATTTACTCAGTGCATTGTTTTAGGCTTTCTAATTTATACTTTGTGTATATATCTATATATATATATATATATATATATAAAGAAAAGTTTTGTGCATTGTAATAAAATAGTATATTATGCAAGAACTGAAAGCAGTAACTATTCTTAGAAATAAAGAACATTATTGACTATGACCTGTTAATAATCGGTTCGGGATTTGCCTAAAAGCGCCAATCCTTTGATTTTGAATCTATAATTCTTGATAGGCTTCTTCAATTTCATTGACTCTCTCAATTGGCATCATTTTGTTAAGTGCTGTATTGATTGAAACATAATATACTGAACAAAAGAACTTTAACTAAAATGTATAACACCTTTTACAGTCTACACATCCTTATAGAACGTAAAACATAGGCCAACCTCAGAAAAAAAACAAAAAAACTCAACACTCATATGAAAAATCTACTTAAATACAATCATACAGAAAATATCTTTAAATTCCTAAAAGAACTAAACAGTAGGCGTTGGCACAGAAAGTCGCGTTTTTTCGTGCACCTGTTATTTAAACTCATCATAAACAAAAAATATAAATGAAAAGTATAAAGTTCTTTAGTGCAAAATAAAGAGTAATGATTATTTGTTTAAATGAATTATTTAATAAAAAATTTCCTAAATGAAATCTGATCACCTTTTTATACATAAATGGTTTTACTACGTAAAAAATGTTATGTTTTTGTCGATTTTTTCAAAATTCTCTGAAAAATCAGGTTTTTATTTGGTTTTCAGTGATCATCTTGAAATATTTTTGTTGTTTTTTTAATAAAAATCTTTTTTTTCTTGGAGTTAAAGTTTTTGAAAAAAAATTTTTTGTATGAACCCCCCACCCTCAAATGAAAATTATTTAAAAAATAATATAAAAGGTGTAACCGTTAAACAAATAAAGACTCTTTAATTTTAGGTGATTGATGATTTTGGACATCCATAAAAGTAGTAATTGAATATAAAGGTTGTTTTAGTAGAATAATTTGATAAAAAAGCGTTACCAAGAAAATTTGTACAAATTTGGTTTATATATTTATGGAATATTTGCTGTGATATTGTCATTCAAATTACTAAAAATTCCATCAAATAGCCATTGCACCCGATATTTGTTTCTTATCTTAAAGAAACTAGCAACATTTGTTATTATTGGTGAACACCACCTTTACATAAACAGGGAAGGGGTAAATTCAAACCAAATTAGAGAAAAAAAAATCTCTGAGTAAATAAAAATACTTTAATAAAGAGTTTAAAAAATGGATAAAGTATTTTTTGTAAAATTTTAAAGTGAATTGAAAAAAAATTATAATATTCTTAATTCATGTACTTTAATACAGACACAAATATGATGTTTGAAACATGTTTTACTTTAAAAACCAAAAAAGTTATAAAAAAATATATAAAATAATCTATTTAAAGAAAATTCTTTAATAAATAGAATCTAAAAATACTTTATTTTTAGTTTTATACATTTTATTGGCAGTTATTATGGATTGAATTCATATCACATAAAAGGGGTATCACTATGCTTTTTACCAACCCAAAGTTCTTATTTTGCAGGAATTAAAAAAAAAACACTGACCTTGTTTTAACTGAGACTGGGTTGTTGGAGTAGCCATCTACTCCAGATATTACAGGCATCATCTTGATGTTATTTTCCTTTTTAAATCTAAAAAGTAAAAAATTAAAAAAAAAAATTTTCAGCATTTTTTAAAATTAAGACAAATACTTATATATCTATTATATAAATGTAAATTTGCGTGTGTTTGTTTGTTCCAAATAGACTAAAAAACTACCCAATACATTTTCTTAAAAATTTCCAGATCGATCCACCATGGTTATTACTACGTGCAACCTTTTTTGGATTGAATTATCCCCGATAATTACCTAAAATTGATGATCGAAACATCTAATTATTGATTTATTTAATCAGCAAAGCCTGGTAAAGCCATTTTTATTTCTTTCTAAATCCCTCAGTTACAATGAAATGAACGCTGAGAGCTGGGCTTCGTATTGCGAGACAAAATGACGATGATAAAAAATAATTCTTTAAAATTTTTTTTTTCTCTCTATTCAAAATTAAAAAAAATTGTCGATATTATTTATTTTTAACCCAAATTTAATTCTTAAACTAGTTTTCGATAGTTTCAAATAAATTTTAAGTTTCTTTTTTTTTTCGTTTAATTAATTATAAAATTTAATATAGTTTAATAATTCTTTAAAATATTCTTAGACGTTTCTTTTCACAAACACATTTTTAAAATAAAAATGAAAACATTTCATTAATTATTTTTTTTCATTAATAGGAAAGAAGTTTATAAGATTAGAAAATATAAGCGTCATCCTATGTGTGTATATATTAAAAATATCAATCAATTTTTAAAATATGAAACTGGAATATTCCATCCTTTATCTAAAACTTTAAAAAAAATTAAATATAGAAAAAAAGTTGTAACTTAGATGATGATTCCTTCGTTAAAAAATAGAACCAATTCTTTTAAAATTAAGTTTGTTTCAATCTTTTTGGCATAAAATAATTTCTACAATTAAAAATTCACAGATGGTTATCGAGCAATAACAAAATGTTTTTTTTTAATCCTTATAAAAAGTATTCTGAGGCGATCGATGCCAATTATGAGAACCAACTGGAACTGGTAGAATCTGGTTTATTGTTTAATTTTATAATTAAAAAGAAAAGTTTTATTTCTTTCAAATTATAAAAATTATTTCCTTGAGAAAATAGATTTTATAACTGCTAAGTTGAGTTAACTAAATATTTATTTAAGTGGGTATATTTTTTAAAAACATCTGTTAATTTTTTCAAATAGAAACTGGAGTATTAAAGTACTTTAATAAAAGTTATGTTTCGTTCAATTGGGAAAAATTTTCAAAAAAACTAACTTTTTTTACTAAATTTGTTTCAAACTCATGTTTTTGGTAAAAAATAATTATTTTCTTTAATAAGAAATTCGAAATTTTTATATTTTAGGTGATAAATCATGCAGAAAGAAACTAACATGCGCTATGAAATCTATTAGGCACAGATAACACACTACAGTTGTAATTTTCTTGTTCGTCGGAAATTATTTGTTCCAGAGATATTTTTTCCAAAGGGAAGGGTTTTAAGATTTGATGTTTGCTTTAATTTGTTGCATGTTGCAAATCATTACTATTCATTAGGTGGGAAAGGAGGGTTAGCCTAAGGGTAGCCTAAGAGTTGATTTTTTGTAGATTTGTAAGCTCTAATAAGAAATTCCATAAGAAAAACAAAACACTTTTTTGCTCTACAGTGATTTCATGCCTAAACTATAAAATTACCAAAAATTCTTAGACTTTTTACAAACACAGCATTTTTCATTTTTCAAATAAAAGCAAAAACATTTCCTTATTGTTTTACATAAATAGGAAATAAGGGATCTTTTCTAGAAGACCCCCGCCAAAAAAAATACGCCCGCCACCCAATTAAGTCCCCTTCATCTGTTAGACTGAACGGATGTAAAAGTGTTTTATTAATCCTAACCCTAAGCCACCTGAGACAAGAGCGACAGTAGGTTCATTTTTGGGGTGACTCACTCAAAGTTAGTGAGTGTTATGGGAGTTACTTCCCCGTGTCGGGGGGATTTTTTTTTTAGAATTCCGATTTTTACATTAGTGGCAGGCGTCTTCTAGAAAAGATCCTTAAAATCTATTTCTATAGGGTTTTTCTGAAAATGAAATCATATTTATTTATTCATTTAAAACATTTAATAATCAAACGCATATTCTGCCAAAAAATGCGTTTTCTTCAATTGCTATTAGTTTATGAAATATTTTCTCCAAAGATCCTCTCTATCAATTGATAGAGAGGATCTTTGGAGAAAATATTGAATATAATATTTGAATCCTTAGAGGCTTTAATCCCTTTAGACCCTAATGGGCTGATATATCGGCCCTGAGAACATAAGGCAAAATAAGACACACCAATATTTTTACTCTAATAAGTTGCTCTACTATTACTGCTCTGAGTGACTACTTGGTAATTTTGATAAGTTAGGGTTCAAAGATTTAATATCTTCTTCTAATATAATGACTCTAAGTGACTACTTGGTCATTTGATAAGTCAAGGTTCAAAAGACGAAAATTCTCACACTGTTGTATAAATAAAAAATAAAACAGTTAATATAAGTGACTGATAGTTTGGATGATGCATTGCATGGTTAGAAAGATATCGACGAATGTTCGCTTAAAGGTTTCTTTGGTTATCTTTTTTTATTGGTTTTGATCTTTTATGAATTTATGTTCTAATAACCTGTATGTTTTGGAGCATATTTTAATTGCTCAATGCTAAAACATGCTTTTGCGTTTAAGCCTGCTTTTGATATCTAAAAGGCGGCAAAAGTTTAAGTGATTATTTGGGTCTAAAAGGCACGACCCGACCTCAGGAAAACTGCTCATTATTTTTGACAAAAAAAAAACAAACATACCGATATTTCCTCCCTCACATAGTCGTCAAATAGAACACATCGGAGTGACTAGTTGGTGGTTTCGCAAAGTCAAGGTTCTAAGCATTAATTTAAAAAGGTAACATTTTAAAAAATTCTAAATAATAAATTAACCCTTTCGACCCTACAGGTCCGATGTATCAGCCCTGGTGACTTAAGGCAAAAATAGACTCACCGATATTTCCTCCCTCATATAGTCTTCTAATAGAGCACATCGGAGTGACTAGTTGGTAGTTTCGCAAAGTCAGGGTTCTAAGGATTAATTTAAAAAAGGTAACATTTTAAAAAATTCTAAATAATAAATTAACCCTTTCGACCCCACGGGGCCGATATATCGGCCCTGGTGACTTAAGGCAAAAATAGACATATCGATATTTTCTCCCTAGTATAGTCGTCTAATCGAACACATCAGAGTGACTAGTTGGAAATTTTGTAAAGTCAGGGTTCTAAGGTTTAATTTAAAAAGGTAACATTTAAAAAAAAATTCTAAATAATAAATTAACCCTTTCGACCCTACAGGTCCGATATATCGGCCCTGGTGACTTAAGGTAAAAACAGACTCACCGATATTTTCTCCCTAGTATAGTTATCTAATAGGGCACATCAGAGTGACTAGTTGGAAATTTTGTAAAGTCAGGATTCTAAGGGTTAAATACATAGAGAGGCTTTTTCAAACAAATGCTTCTTGAAAAAGATGAATTTATACACGCTTGGCCACAAAAGAAAATAAATAGAAAATATAAAGGAATGCGTGTAGACTATTCGAGGTTTAAGAAAAAAAAAATGTTTCCACTCTAAAATTAAATAAAATTAGACGGATTTCTTTTTCCTCAATAGAAAATTAAGAATATTCTTTATTCATTAGTTCTTATTCATTTGGTTATTTTTAAACAGTATTAAAATCTAAAAGAGTTGAAATGCTTAAAAAAATAAAAACAAACAGAATAATAATATTAGAGATATTTATTGGTAAACTATAAAGTTTTCCAAAAAGTTCAAAAGATTGATATTTTACAAGATAAGTATTAATAATAGTAATTCTTACGCAAAATGAAGTCCATTAGTGTGTACGAATCCAAAAATCTCATAAAATTGAAGTTTTATTCACCAACTAATAACGAAACATCAAAATTATTCCTAAGAAATAATTTTACATAAAGTTGGTTCAATATTAATCCTTTGAACTCTTAACTTAGCAAAATTACCAAATAGTCACTAAGAGACGTTTTATTAGATGACCATGTTAAAGCCAAAATACTCGTGTGTCTTCTTTTAGGTAGCGAGGGCCGATATGATATTTACTTGGTGAGCACCAACCCAAGTTTGGCACAAGGCCATTTTTATGTGCTCTTACCCGGGCTTTATA
>JAUZSX010000036.1:350991-363483 GCA_034780655.1 Idiosepius hallami
TGTGTGTGTGTGTCAGACATTGTATTTAGTGTTGAGATCAAATACTGCAGAACCAAATGACCATTGCAATAAAATATTAAACTAAATTTGTAATAGCATTATCTAACTCATAACTGGTGCTTGACAGCTATTCATTTAGCTTTAGGTAGATTTTCTGAATTAAGTTTTGATCCAACAGTTCAATAAAATCTAGTCTGGTTATATCACATTCTTAGCAGCTATAGAATTTGTTTAACTCCACCTCAATCACTCATGAACACACCGTTTTCTACTACTTTGCCTCAAGCAACATACATGAATGCTTCTGTATCTGTGTCCTGCTTCTTTTAGGTGCAAGTGCTGTTTTCTGTGCTTTTGCTACACAACACCTGTTTACATAAAGTACCAGGTAAATACACACACACACATATATATATATATGTGTGTGTGTGTGTGTGTGTGTATGTGTATTTAAATACTTCCACTAGATATATTCCCTTTAGATGCCAAGCGTTATTTTTGGGGTGGGGAGATAATAAATCAAGGGTTTGATATTGGGAAGGATTGTTTCTACTCAACTGTGTTACTTTTGTAAAAGGAAGTCACTTTTCAATGGCATATCAATCTTTAGAGTCATCCAATCCCAAAAATAACTTTTTTCTTAATCAAATGTTTTTCTTTTGGTTGTCAGACCAACTTGGATTTGAACTCTATTGACTATTAGGATTTCAAAGTCTAAGAACTTAACTACTTGGCTACTAGATAACTTTGCTTTTTGTAAAAATCATTTAATTTTTGCCTCATATCAAGGGCTATTGCAATATTCTTATATTGAAAAATATGCTTGTTACATCACTAAGATATCCGTGAATCTATGCTCAGAGAGGTGGTGTTCCTCAGTATAATATGAAATGGATTTTGAATAAGAGTTGTACATAAATTTAGATTTTTCCTGTAAAGTTTTTTTTTTTTCTAATCTTTGGTCATTAAAGATTAAAAAGAAAAATTTTTTTATTCAGATTAAAACCAAAAGAAGCTTGTATGTATTTTACAGTTTTTATCTTATATCTTATCACAGAGATCATTTGGTACCTTCATATCTAACCTTAAAACATATACATATATAAACAAACAAACAAGACTTCTGGATCTTAAATCCAAAATATTTCAACAAAAACCAGAAATGAACAACAAAAACATAACTATAAATTATTTTTGGTAAATTATAATAATAATTTTTTTAAAAAAAAAAAAAAAAAAAAATGACATAGAACGAAAAAAATTTTGGAGGCAGGGAACAAAGAGGCATTGAAATTGTACAAGACATACAATAAACTTGTATCATACACAGACATACAGACATACAAAAAAAAATAAGCTTCAGACTTTTTTTTGTTAAATAAACCAAATGAAATAAATAAAAAACGGAAAAGAAAACAGTCTACTATAAGACAGTACTGGACACTAGACAGACAAACATCAAAGTTATAAGTTTACCCTTTGTTTGTCAAATATCCAGTAAGCTTTTTGATGTCCCACCCTTTCTGTTCTGGACATCTATCAAAATAGAAATTTCCGGAGATAGTTGGAATGAAAACAATCTGTTGAAAAAGAGTAATAAAAATATATCTTGGAACACTAAGTTGGAGTCAACAATTTCTTTTTTTCTCTTTCAAATATTTTTCTTCTGTTTTAAAATAAACTTTTTTGATTTTCGCATTTTGAAATAAACTTTTTAGATTGGAACAGAAGTGTTAAGAAAAAAACCCTTTGTTTGAGAAATTAAGACTTATAAATCAAATTAAGCTCATTAAATTGTAAATTCAATTTTTTTTTTGATATTTTGAATATTTTAAATTTTTAGATATATTTAATTATATTTCAAATTTTTTTAGATCATTGTCCTTGCTATGATTACATTCCACTAAAATTTGAATCTTAAAGTCATATATAATCAAGTGTTAATTAACTTGTAAAATAGGTGGATAACATAATTATAAGTGAAAAATGGCTCAATTCAAATGATTCTAATTGCCAGATAACAGCAGAAGATAACTTACAAGCTATTCTCAAAATTTGTGTCAAGATTAGGACTGTCTAAAAAATATGAAATATTGTCCAAAATAAATAATAAAAGTTCAGATTCATTCATCATTTCTTTAAAAATGGCTAAGGAATAAAGATGGAGAACTAGAAATAATACACCTAATAACTGCCTAGAGAAGAATTTCAACATACAAATCATTAACAGAACTTATAAAAGGCATTTAAATTGGTTTTTAGTCATTATTTATCATTTTTAAATGTGATTTTGAGATTTCATATACTTTTTATATATTTATCTTTATTATTTTACTATTATATATTAAATGCTTAATGTTTCTTTTTGTTTTTTTTAAGGGACACTTTTCCTTTTATTTGACAAATATCTATTTATAGTATAAAATTTTAGAAATTGCTGACTTCTTATATATATATATATATATATATATATATATATATATATATATTATATATACAGGGTGTCTTGAAAAAATGTAATCAAGTTCATTTTCAGCCATGTTACAGTTAATTAATTACACCTGCATCACCAAAAAGGCAGTATATTAGCAACAGTTACAGTTTAAGTTCATATTTTGAGACACCCTGTAATATAATAGAACTGATTTCTATATTCACAAGTGCTCAATATCATTAATAGAACATGTATAATTAAAGTAGACATGTAGTGGATCAGCTTTTACCTATGCAACTATAAGACTAAAAAAATTTTCAATGCGGGTTGTGTACAGTAATGTCATAACTGGTACTGGATGGGATTAGTATTGCATGATGGGAAGAGAAATAAATTATACTTGCGAACTAAACACATCGGGTCTCACTATTTAGTTTATAAATGAATGAAAAATACAAAGAAACATTTTTTGTTTTATGATTGCATAATTATCAAAGCGAGTCAACTTAATGTCTATGCTATATAAGAATGTTTGGTTCCATTTATGTTTGTCTGTTTTGTATTTAATGGCATATCGACCTTTTTAGGTCATTTTAATGCAGAGAACAATTACCTATGTTAAACGTTATCTTTATACACACAGTTTTTTTTTTAATAACAAGTTGCATTATTTAATTCATAGCTGAAGGGAAGATTGAGATTCATACTTTTCCCAAGGGTATTAGTCGACATGTCAACGTAGACAGAACAACTTGGATTCGAACGCGCTTACTATGGTTAAGAAGTCCAATTGCCTATCCACTGGGCCACGTCGACCGCCCTCCATTAGAAAAATAATGTGTTCAATAACAAAAAAAAAAAAAAATAGAGCAATATAGGATAGGATTTATATTTGTTATGGGTGGTCTTTTGACATATTTGACCAGCAAGAAAGGGAAAAGAATTATTAAACAAGTAAACTCATAAGATAGAGATGGTGTGTGTGTAGTTGTATTTAATGAAAGAAATTAAAATACTCCAATATATACAGACATGAATGTACACACATGCATCAATCCATCTAAATATTAATTTACTTGTCTGAGATCAGTCCGGTGTCACAAACAACAATCATCATCACCAACTGTAATTAGAGAGGAACCTTACTTTATTACTCGCTCTTTGATTAAAAAAATAATGATTTACTATAGTTGCATTTCTTATAATAATATCTACAGCAGTTCAAGTTTTGTTGTTTTTATTTTAAATGAAGTTTGATCTGAAATATATTTCAATGATTTTTTTCCATTGAAGGACAAACTCATTTGTAATTGTTTGCTTATGTGATCAGAGGGTTTTTTGCTGATGTGTGTTTTATAATTTTTCACTACTTTGTATTGTCTACAAGTTCAACCAGTGTCTTAAAATTATATTTACATTTCCACACAAATTATTTTCCTTCTCTCGAAGAAACACAACTTAACATTTTCAATCCCATCCCTGAAAAGCAGAAACAAATATCCTTCTAAATATAATGAATAAGAAAAGAACACCTAAAAAAGCACCTAATTATGAACAACAATATAGAATAAAGTAAGATTGATAAATCACAATTGATTAGTGAAAATAAATTCAGACAAACCAAGACATAAATGTTGAACACGATGATAAAAAAATATCAGTCCTGAAATAATTTCTTATACAATGAAATGGATTAAGAAAATAAAAAAATAAAAAAACCAAGAAGTTGAAACAATTAATAAAACTAAAAAATTAAGGAAGGGGATATTAAAATAAAACAACTAAAAAAAACAGGGTTCAAAATATTACAGAACTTAAATTTTAAAAACGAACATGCTTTCTACAGAAAATATAATTTCACCTTTGTTTAAAATATAAACCTAAATGGTATATCAATCGTTCTGGTCAGTTAACCCATTAAAATACACATTTTGATCAAATTTTCTTGTAATATATATATATATTAGAAGTATTGCCCGTCGCCAGGGATTGCCAATATTTTTTTCTTAATTTTCAAAAACACCATTATTTATTTACTTGTTTATTTTTAATTAAAAAACAGTTCTTCGTATCTTTTCAGTGTTTAAAAAAATTGTTTTTTAAGCAAGAATCACCACTTCTTTACAAATGAAATGTATTGAAAATGCTTAGAGATTTGAGTTTGTGATAACTTGGACTGCTTTTTTGGGAGAAGTTCTTTTAATAAAGACACAAATCCAAAAAGGATATGAATGAAAAAGTGATAAGGGGATATTTAGAACAACAGAGAAGAAAAGCTTCCAGCAGCAAAAACATCAGAACCAAGCAATTAATGGAGAAGTAATTAATGTGCTTACTCCTTTAATTAAAGACCTCAAACCAAGATGGACAGCTTTAACAAGTTTAAATATCTCCACATTATTCCGAATACAGTGTCAAAAATGCTGAAGCACCATGAGTTCTTGTACAGACAACAATGAGGACTAACACAGAATCATGGGTAACAATGCATAATCTTTCTGCAAACTGGTTCACAAATATAAAACGTGACAAGTGAAAGACAAAGAGTGAAAAAATAGTTTTTTATCTGATTGCAGAGTGAAATTGGAAATAACTCCTGGCATTCGTTATATTTCTTTAAAAAAAAATCTATCTTTGCTGACCATAGGGTAGATATCTGAATTATTTGCCTTAAGAACAAAGTTGAAAAAACAAAAAAATGAAAAAGTAAAAAAATTGAAAATATAAGAAATAACAAAAAATCCATAACAAAAAAAAAAGAAAAAAAAAATCAAAATAAGTGATTCAATCTAAAAAACAAAACGAAAAACAAACGAACAAAAAAAAACAACTTCCACTACTGACAACACAGGACATTCACAAGCACAAACTCATCAAGGCTAAGTATAAAATAACAAAACAAAATTAACAACAATAAAAATATTGGGGAGGAGGGGATTATCAATAAACAACACAAGAATAACAAATAATTAAAAAAAATTATATATTTTTTTTCAAATTTGATTGAACAAATCTTTAAATCTTTGTCGCCTTGGTTATTCATTTCTTTGCATCTTTCAGCATGATTTGTGATAAAATAAAACATTTATAATAATCTTAGAATCCAAATCATTAAAAGAATTTACTAACAAATAGGAATAAGTGCATCATAAAAGAGAGACTGATAGTTTTGTAAAATCAAATTTGTTTGAATTTTAAGATGATGCCAATAATCAGTTTAATTGTATTTTCTGGCACATATCAAAATCAGCAAGATTTTGAACACTTAAATAACAAATAATAATGGGTCATGCACTTAATAACAAAGAAAATAAAATTCTAAAAATTGAATTGGAAACATTTTTTTTTTCTTTTGAGAAGTTTCAACATGCAAAACAAATTCAGGGAAATAAAATAAAAAATAAAATAAAAAAGGAAGAAAACATTTATTTTTAAACAAGGGTCAATGTTATAACTATTATTATTAGATGTTAATAAAGTTAAAAGATTAGATTATAGCGTATGCTATGAAAAAAAAGTTTTAGAACATGTGACTAGTGTCAGTGCAAAGAAAAAACTGAATGAAATATTTTGAATTCAATATTTTTACTTTAAAAAAAAAAATTCCATTTTATTACGACATATTGATTTTTGTATATTTCTAAATAAACAAAAAAGCATATGAAAAAGAACAAAACAAATTAGTTTTATAGATTATTGAAAACAATAATTAAATAATTTTTAAACAAACATTTGGTTGATAAAAATGGCCTCTCCAGTTAACATTTTCCTTTTTTGTGTTGATTTAATTTACTTTAAGTATTTTTGTATTCATCTAATTAATTTGATGCTACTCTTAATATGAATGGTGTTATATTCCTAAATTTATACATTATATTAGCAAAATAAATAAATAAAAACACAAAAACAAAACAAACACTGAAATAAAAAGTTCTAAATACTAAAGTTGATTTTAGTTTGGAATTGTCTTCATATATAATTTCCAGTCCAAAAAATAAATGTCAAAATAATGCTTATTGAACTTAGAAATTTCAAAAGTTTTATATAGATAACCTTACATAACCTGACTGTACTAAAATAATCAAAATCTTATAAACCTTGAAAAGTGAATTGCTAATTGTTATTGATTTAACGAGAAAATTAGTTTCAATTATAAAAAGCTTTACTTAGATAATAATTTAAAGAATATATTTGTCTAAAGTTTTGCTAGTCCCCCCAAATTGTAAATGTACACATTCAGTCTAGAGATTAAATAAAAATAAATTGATGCTAAAATCTGTTTTGTAATAAAAACTTTAAAACTGAACAAGAAGTCAAGTTTATTACAGCAGCCATTTTTTTCTCATTCAAATTAGAACAGTACTTTCAAAATCAACTATCTTACATACGCAATTTAAAGGAAATGTACTATAATAAATATGAAAACTAGTATTTAAAACTATAAGTTGTATAGAATTTTTGTATTTAAGCTATTAGAATTTAGGGGTTTCGTTTTTGTATTTTCGAAATAATAATTTTTATCTTTTTGCTAAAATTCAGTCAAATCACTATTAATGTTTTATGGATCAATTTTATTGGACAACCTTGTGAGAAACAGATTAACCTGGTATTTATTTTTAATTATAAATTAAATAAAGATTTCAATAGAACTGATGAATAAAAATGAAAAGAAAAAAATAAACGAGAAGGAGATTTAAAGGCAGCAAATGGTTTTTCAAGTTTCTGACCATGGATAATTTTAAAAGGAAAAAAAAAGCCCATTTATTGTATGATAAAAAAAATTATAAATACAAAAAGTCATTAATGAGGAAATATTTCAAAATTTAGAATTAAGTAATTTCAGTTTGAATCTTTGGTCAGAAGAATTATTTTTAGATTAACTATTTTAATTTTTATTATTGATTTGACAAGTTAGTATTATTTAAATAATAGTTATATTTATTTTATCAAGTAATTTTTTGTATTTTAAGTGAAGAAATGAATTGCAAATATAAATACAGATTAAAGTTTCTATAAAAATCAATAAAACACATGATCCAAAAAGACCAAATGCCACACCAACTAAAATGTTCTGGTAAAACTGTAGAATAGGGCAATTGTCTGAATATTATATGAAGAATATTTGGATAATTTTAAAATAAAAAAAAAGCTTTTTTTTTCTTTAATTTCCAAAATAAATTAAAATGTCATGTATTATTAAAAATTTCAATACAAAAATTCATATAGAAGCAGAATTAGCTGAATCTATATTTTAAAATATATATAGAATACACATGTTTTTGTCAAAAGTGAATCCTATTCTATTGTGTATTATTTATCAACATAACTGACAGTTAGTGATTTATTAGATATAGTCTAATGCAATATGATTATTGCAAAAACATTGTTATCAGTAGTAATAACAATGTGACTTTGGCAATAAAGTAATGATTTAATAATATTTTAATTTTTTTTTTTATTCCTATCTATAAAAAATGAATCCATAACATTTTTAGAAATGTAATAAGTTCCAAAAGAACTGATTAATTACTCTTTAGGAAATTGTTTTATTTCAATTTTTCAAAAATATTCAGATTTTTCAGAAGAATTCAATAGATGTTAAGCCAAAGAAGTTATGCATTCATCATTAAAAACTTTTTTTCATTACATTCAAAATTTCAAATTTATGTAATTTCCATTCTACATGTTCAGTTCTAGAAAATGTTTAAAGATGCTAAAAAAATTTTTTTTTTCTTTCTTTGATATTCCACATTTCAATGTGTACCCATACATCATCATCAAACATGACATTTTTTAAATTGCAGATTATGTTAATAAATGGTTATACATTACAATAACAATAATAAACGGTGTATAATTTCTCAAATTATTTTCTATGATTTTTTATTAATGCACATGGGCTACCACAATTTTTGTATAGAATGTATATATTTTTTTTCATTTTAGAAATAATTTCAGATATCAACAAAAAATACAAATTAGAAAAAACATTTTTTTAAATTAATGCCACACTTAGATTAAATTTAAAAACAAAAAGTTAAAAAGACATAGTTTTTAGAAAAAAAGAAATATCTCACCTGTCTGTGGAACATTAGTAGCACGTCTTGTTGGAGTTGGGGAATTGGAAGAGCCAACAGAGCTAGTGCTGCGACTGTCAAAATTCGAGGAGGCAATGCTGTTATGCCCAGAGTCAGTTTCATACTGATGATGGTAACTGCTCAGGCTGCTGGTCGGGCTAGCAGACTCAGATGACCCTATAGAACCTGATTATAATAATAAAAAAAAATTATGACCTTATAAAATTGACCCAAGAAAACAATTATGACACATTACAAACAAATTATAACGTTCCCTCTATTTCTTACTCTTTAGTCTTGAGAGTTCAAACCAAAGAAATACAGTTTAGATTTTGTTATTTTAAAAAAAAGATTAAACAACAATTTTTTATATTAGCTTTAGAAGGTTATTTGCTTTATTCATCAATTATATAATTTAAAAGTGAAATCTTAGAGGAAAAACAAAATCATAATAATTACAATATTTTTGAAATGATATGTTAGCAAATGAAAGATATTGGAATAGAAATAAAAATATATTGCTTATTTGAAGACAAAATAAATTCTATTTAGGATGTCTTCAGATATTTTAAAGTTTGAGAGTAAAAATAGAATTTATTTTCTTAACTGTATCACAATCAAAAAAGCCTCCCATTTTATTTGCTCTATCTGTTCAGAAATGTTTGCAAAAATCCCCATTTAAACTTCTTACACAAATGGGAATTTAAGTGACATTAAGTCCCATCACATGATAGTCTTGCTGTCACTTCATTCAAATTGGCTAACTCAATGTAGCAGCTATTGCTGAAAGGTTCTAGTTTTGATTGTTAACCCAACCCTATCCCAAATGTGACAGTTTAAAAAAAAATCTCTGAACTGGCTTCATCACCATCTTGTTGGCATAAAAAGAGTTTTTAGTGAATTTTAAAAAATTAGTTTCTAAATATATATTTAGATCTGAATTATTGAAAGAACAAAAACTGATTAACCAAAAGATTCTCAAATTATTATATCAATTATTTAAAATTATTTTAAATATAAAAATTCTTCAATTCATGACTAGTATTTGAATCAAATTTAGTCATATATGAAATCAAATGTTTCGATAAGTTAACTTTTCTTGCTAAATCTGAATATTTTCTAATTACATTTTGGAAAATTTGATATTAATAGAAAAAAAGAAACCAACTCATTTTTCACAATTTCTTATTTGAGAAGGTTGTCATTTCTCTTCTAAATAACATTTTCAAAAAGAGGCAAAAACCATTGTAGAATAATCATTATCAACTTATATAAATTGATTAGATATTTAAAATGTTAATTAATCATATTCTAGTAGGTTAATCAATTTAAAAAACATCTCTTCCTTCAGTTCTCAATATAAGAGTCAATATGAAAAAAAGATTCAATTTAAAAAAAAGAGATTAAAAAAAATGAACTAACTTTTTGAGGAGAAAGCTATTTCTTATTGAAGATATATTCTTATAAAAATGGAATTATTGAGATTTCAAAATTGAATACAGAGAAGCCTCTTGAATTTTGTAGGTGGTTCTTGTATAAAATGCTCAAAAATGAGAAGTTTTAAGCTTTTAATTTTTTCAAAACCCAATAATATAGCCATAAAAAGGAAATGTCTAAAAACCAAGACCATAGATCAATATTCTCTCTAAATCTGTATTTTTTAAAGTAAAATTACATTGAATAAGATTTAATGGTGCTCTCATATTGATTTTTAAAAAATAAATCAGGCTTAAAAAATATGTATAAATAACTGAATTTACCAAAAAATTTTGAAAACTAATCCTTAGCAGTAAGAAATACCACATCCAACGAATTAAATTAAATGATTAATAGAACATGACAGAATTAAAATGGAAATATCAACCAATCCCATTTGCAATCAAATTAACATTATTTATATTATTTAGCTTATTCAGTCTATTGCCCTCATCATTGTTTTATATACAATGTCAATTTGCATGTATTACATATCTTTTTACATAACTTTTGTCATTTGTTTTCTTTTTCAATGTTACAAGAATAAATCAAAAATTTCTGAGAAAATTAAAGAAAAACTTTATGAAAATTTTCTACATAAGATCAATCTAACTAAATACACTTCTGCAAGTGATATTTCCATCAAGAAATTTGACAAAATTTTGTTGCTCTATTTTCCCTCAGATTGGGTTTATGTTATTTGTCTTAAAACCTTTTGATTTATGCTTGTAAATACATCAAATTTCAACTGGCTTATCTGTGGCATTCTTTAGGCATTTCTTAAGTGACCACAAAATTCAAAGGCAATCATATTACAATGTTGAACAGAAAATAATAAAAAGACAAAACAGAGTGTTGTTATAAGAAAAAAAAATGTTAGAAATATTAAAAATAGATGAGAGTGAGTTAATATGAAAATTTAAAAATGAAAATAAGTGAGCCAGAAGATGGATAAAAGAAAAATTTTTGAACTAGCTATAAACTACTGAAATAATGAGAAAAATGTTGTGAAGTAGAAATGAGTGGATTAACTGCAAGTGAATAGTTTATAAAGCGTGCGACAAGAGAGAAGAGAATGGGAATGAGCAGTGGAAAGAAAGGTAGAAAGAAAAAAGAAAAGAAAAAAGAAAAAAACAGAGATAAATAAAAGAACAATAGAAAAGAAAATTAGAAAATAAGAAACAGAAAGAAAAGAGGAAAAAAAGAACGAAAAAAAGGGCTAAAAAAAAAAGAGGAAAGAGAAAAATAAAAAAGGATAGAAAAAAGAAAAAAATACAGAGTAAAAAAAATAGATTTAATTTTTCTCTTTTAATATTCATTTTTTTTAGTAAATGTACACCTTTATAAAAAAGATATCTAAATTCTAATAGCTTATATATAGCTATATACTAGGGCAGCAAAATTGGAACATTAGTAAAAGCTTGGGCTTTGGAGTTGTAGTACAAGAGTTCCAATCCCAGTCAAAACTAATGCATTCACCTTTAGCTGCCTCAAGCAGATGGTACTCATTAACTGGGGAGAGCTCCTCATCTAGGTGAAGGGTAACACTGAATGTAAAAAGCCTGGGTTGGAGCACGTAATAATGGCCTTGTGCCAAACTTGGGTTGGTGCTCACCAAGTAAATATATGGGGTACTAACAGGAACACCAGATGTTGCAAGATAGAGGATTAAAAAGTATAATCTATATATGTTACATTATAACTGAACCTACAGGTCAAATAATATTGTTCCGTGAAATTGCTTAACAGCTTTTGGTAAATGTCATTAATTTCTAGGTCTTGTAAAAAAAAAAAAAAAAAAAAAATAAAAATAAAAGAAATTTTGGACAAATTTTGGCCGAGTGTGGGTGATGGACTCGAGCCAACAACATGATGAATGAAATGAAGCTTTGAAAAGCCCACTACTCCTGTGTCTTCATTTTGGTGACCATCTTTTGTTCCATCATACACTAACTAAAGACCAATAGGATGGAGAAGGGCCAGACTCGACTTTTGGACAGAAAACAATCTATCAACAAACAAAAGTAGCTCTTCCAAATTCTATACCCTGTAACGACTATCCAGACTAAAGATGATCAGCTAATGAAACATACATTTGATTGTTTCACCCATGTAAGTTTTCTGTGAAATTCAAAATAAGAACTAAGGACCTATTCTTGAGGGGCATTATTATATAAAGTCTGAATAAAGTTGAGGAGAGATGTTATCAATTATGTCATATAATGGCAAAAAATATGACAAATGCATTCAATGTACAAATGTTATATATATATATATATATATATATTAATAAATTATAGTTCTTCTGAAGCATCATACAATATATAATAAATAAGAATGGGTCATATCCCCGAAATATAACAAATAAAAAAAATATAACAAAACCTGCATCATTTAAGCCTTTAAAAAAGTTATTTAATATATATATATATATATATATATATATATATATATGTGAGTGAAGTCTGTTCTCCAGTTAGTCCCTCAGAGCCAAAATAACTGGCT
>JAUZSX010000036.1:363583-396491 GCA_034780655.1 Idiosepius hallami
AAAAAAAATGAACCAATAAACAAACAAGATTCTCTCTGAAACCTGTGTGACCATAAATAACCACAAAAGGTTGATAGGTCGTTAAACCCAAGAAAATCAAACAAATCAAATCAAATAAACTGACAAAGAGTTAAGCAATGCTACTTTGAAAAAAAATGTTTAAGAAATTTTATTTCTAAAAATAGAAAAAAAAAACCAACAATGTTATCAGGACCAAATCCTGTTTTTCGTAATCAATGAGATGAAGTTTGATAATTTGTATTTCTATTTTTTATGACTATTTTCTTCATCTTTAATACTCTTACCATGAGATGAGACTTAATAATTTGTACATATTTTCTTTGGACTTTTTTTTATTATCATTGTGAAAGTAATAATGATAATGATGAAGACAGCAGTCTGAAAAATAGATGTACAAATAATCAAGCCTCATCTGATAAATTTTGAAGATTTTAATCCTTGAGTTTGATAATTTGTACATCTATTTTTTTTAACTACTATTCTTATTATTGTTACCTTAACAATCCTTGAAATGAGGCTTGGATAATTTGTACATCTACCTATTTGTAGCTTTTGTTTGTTCATAAACACCTTTTATTGTTTTAAAAATAGATCGCCATAAACACATATTTATATAGAGATTCCCCAGTAAATTTGGATAAGTTTATTTTGAATTGATTAAAAATTGGTTAAAAAAGAAAGATAATTTCTTAAATTTGACATTGAATCAATAACAAATAAAGGCCATAAGAAAGGTTTGAATATTTGGTCACCAAAATTCTTTCAAGAATGAAAGCTAAATGCAAAGGTTTGTAAAACTGTATGAGTGATGGGCAAAAGAGACATTTTTTCTTCTCTTTGTTAGTCTGCAGGGCCATGCTTTTGGCCCCCCGCAGACCCTGCAATTGTGGGAGGGGGTCATAAGCTCCCTGGCTCCACAGATCTTTAGTAATTCAAAATATTACCAAATCAATTAATTATTAGAATTGACTAGAAAATCATTATCACACTTGAAATATACAGACACCTATCAATTCATCTCTCTTTCTATCTCCCTATTTTTATATATGGTCTTTGATCGAAGGCTCCGATATGTTGGGGGTTCAAGTTGTCTTTTTAGGGAAAAGGGGCCACAAGGTGGCTAAGAATGGCACTACATAGCGTTGTCATCATATAGAACATATCTATGCATATAGCCAACTTTAATTATTATTCATCTAGAATTGATTTGAGTTTTGATAAAACACAACTGGATATCTTAAATCTTGATATCTTTTTTGCAGTCAACATGTCATCTTTGTTGGATCTTAGACTATATATAAAATCACTTTTATTAGTTGCTTAAAATTAATCATTTCTTTGATTTGTTAATGCCTTTAATTACTCATTAATTTATTATTTAATCTAACAGTCATTTTTTTTTTAATTTGATGATTTTATTTTTTTCGACTCTAGTCAAAGTACAAAGTCTTTAAAAAAATGAAGAAAAAAAATTGTTTAAACTATTCAAAATTCTATTCTTATCAACTTATTTTCAAAAATTTGCAAATGTGATATTTGGCCATATTACTTGAATCCAGGAACTTTATCAGAAGTCTAAACAAACTTTTCTTTTCAAACCTCTGAGATAAACTGTATACATTCAATAAGTATTAACTGGAACTATGCTAATCTATATTATGTATTCTCTGGATTAACCCTGAACTTTCCAGAACTGTGTTCCAGTAAAATAAAAAAGTAAAAACCATAAAACCAAAGAGCATGTTAACTGAAATGTAGTGCAAGTAACAGTAAAGATAAAAATAGAAGTCTGAATTGTTGGATTAATAATAACTTATTTCTCAAATACAAACGAGGGCCGAAGAAATTCTTTTTTTTTTTTTTTTTTTTTTTAAGAACAGAAAAAAAGTTATTAAAAAAAAAAAAATCAAAATAAAATCGAAGAAGAAAACCATTTGTTAGTTCAGAGTTGTGTTAGTAATGAGTTTTTGTGAAGGATTTCTTACCAAATATGATTACTTGCAAAATCTTTTTTTTAAATTAAATGATTATGAATGAAATAAAAAAGAAAGGTTAGATTAATTTAAGGAAAAAAAATGGGTGCTTAAGAGCGGCTGTAGAATCCCAAAACAGCAACCATACCAGCAGAAAGCATTGCATGTTGATTCTAAGAAGCTTGAAAGTTTGTTATGAAAGCTATATATATATATATATATATATATATATATATATATATATATATGAGTGTGAGTTTTTGAAGTCAGTCAACCAGCAATGTTGGGTAAAATCTTCTTGAAACATAACAAAAGTACCAAATATATCAGAGGTTGATTGTAAGGTATTTTATCATAATTATTTTAAAAATATTTGTATGAGTCATATACATTTAAACAATGGAATATTAGATTTATTGATAATAAACATATTCTTAGTTTTAGTAAAAGCTTGGTAAAATTTGGTAAAAGTTCGGGCTATGAAATCGTATTACGCGAGTTCAATTCCAAGGAAAACCATAACTTTCACTTTAGCAGCTTCGAGCAGATGGAGCTCGCTAACTCGGGAGAGCAGCTCATCTAGGTGAAAGGTAACACTGAATGTAAAAAACCCGGGTAAAAGCAAGTAAAATTGGCCTTGTGCCAAACTTGGATTGGTGCTCACCAAGTAAATATAATATTCTTATTTTTAGTCAATTACTAAATTTAAAAAATGAAAAGAGGTTATGAAAGACTTTAAAAAAAAAGTTGTTTTTTTACAAGAACCTTAGTTGTGGGGTCGAGTGTCTTGATACAATTCCCCAGCTTTCATCTAAATGTTTTTGGTCCTCCTTGACCATCCTTGGGGATTGACATTTTTTATCAGATACATTGTAGTTCTTATTTTATTTGGATTTGATGTATTTTTTGTTGTAGTTGTATAAAGAGAGGCAAATTATATATATTTTTTAAAATAAATTATCTGAAGCCAAATAAAAGAATTAAAAGTGTGTGTGTGTGTGTGTGTGTGTGTGTGTGTGTGTGTGTGTGTGAATATAAGTCTTTCTTTCCAGAAATTTATATATCTCTATGTCAATGTGTACATACATATTTCAGAGATTTTTTAATATATGGTTTGCTAATTGTAACATGACCATAATTTTTCAAAAGCTATTTTTCTGAAGACCAATCGATTTGTCAATTTTCGACCTTCTTTGTTAAAAATAAAACATAAAACAACTACATAAAAAAGTAAATACTTCCTAGATTTTATAGTATATATACATACATATATTATATAAGTATTGTTTTTAAAAAAATGAACAAACAGTTATCAAGAACCAGATTAATTAAAATTGAGAAAAAAAAATACACAATAATAATAAAGATACTAACACCAATGCAGCATGCTCAAACTTTTAAACTAAAAAAATCACTTAATTTTCCATGCAAGTATATACTTATTTTTTTCGTAGATCAATAAATTAGAAAACATAGAAAAAAGTGTCTCCAGATTTCCCACAGGTGTGAATAAATACACATGTAAATACATAAAAACACATATACATGCATATAGGGACACAAATCTAAATTCTAAGGGTGTCTTCTTTGTCTTTATCTAAGAAATGAGTTTTTTTATCAATACCACTATTCACATTGTTCGGCCTTTAATCTCATCTTTATTATTACTATATTTACGTTTTAACCAATTCACCCTTTGGCCTACTTCAGTTTTTAACTCAAACTTTGGAATCCTCATGTTTAACTCATGAACCTCTTAAAAACTATAAACCAAACCCTTCAACAATCCACAGGGGTAGACTGTACATATTCCATATGGGTTATCAGGTACAATGTCATCTATAAGTATTCCTAGCTGCTTTTTTTGTATTTATTTTCTATCTTTAAAAACCACTTCATTTGTGACCTTAATTTGAGATATTTTCTCTCTAAAATAATCTATAAATGAAAATGCTTGGCCACTCCAACAGTTATAGTAATTTCCCTTGAAATGGAAATGGAATATTCCAAAAGCTCAATATACAATTGTTTAAAATCATCAAAATAAAAGATTTGGTGTTGTTGTGATTTAGGAAAAAAGTACTGATTATCTGATTGGATAAAAACACATAATGGCTGTTTTACCATCTCTATTTAATTGCTTTTTTTGTGATTACTAAGAAATGTAAGCATTATTGTTTTTGCTGTCAAAACTCAGGTCATTTCAAGATATTTAGACAAAACTAATTTAAATGTTAAGGTCATGAAAGAATTATACCCATTCTACTAATCTGTAAAATCTTTTTTTACAGATCCAGATAGTATAGTTTTATCTTTAAAATGTCAGATGAAAATTTTGCATTATTCAAAATTTTCAGACTATAATTTTCATTTCCATTGTTATAAACTTAAATGAATGCAGGTGTTAAATTTATTCAGTCTAAAATAAAAATAATTTTCGTATAATATTTAGGAATATTCCATTTTCATTCTAAGGGAAATTACTATAACAGTCAGAGTGACCAAGCATATCAATATATAGTTTATTTTATAGAGAAATTATCTCAAAATAAGGTTTAATACAAGAGTGTGAAATTATGATGAAGACTTAACAGCTTAACATCAGTGTTCTCTTATAAGTCAATAGAATTAAAGCCTTCCATTCATGAAGACTTAAAAAAAAATAGAATAATTTAAAGTTGATAAAAAGTTCCTAACTTTGACATGAATGTTTTAAAAAGTTTGACAAAGTGGTTCCAAAATTGGACATGAAACACCTAAAGAAGCCTAGAGGGCATAATGGCTGAAAAGTTTTGTGTATTACAAGAAAAATGAGGATTAAAGTACAAAAATACTAATCGCAGTTTCTAGATATAAAATGCAGTATTTTTTTCTTATTAGTAGAGCTGTGATAATGTTTTTATTAAAGAATAGTCTTGTTAAAGCCATAATAGTTACTTGACTATTTTGCGAATTCTGTAGTCATTACTATTAACTACAGAATGAAAAGAAATGGTAAAATCACAAAATAGTCAAGTCTGTGACTAGAATATTCTTCAATAAAAGCATATTGTCACTCAGTCCTGATTATTAGGGAGGGGGATAAGAGTAAAATCCCAAAGATTTGTAACCCCAAAAAAGCTGGTTGGCAGCATTCTAAGAGCATTTAAAAATGAATAAATATGGGATATTTTTTTGTTGAAAATATGAAAAGTGGCTTCCAGCATAAGCAGCAATAAAGGAGGAGGTTCTCAATGGATTTTTTAAAGAAAAAAAAATAAGATGGGGTGATATGATGAAGGAATGAGACCTAGGTGGACTATAATGTCACCTGATCTTACCCGTTAGACTAGAATTTCGGGTGAGGTGGCCCATACTGTTGACAGAAGAACTTTCATGAGAGAGGATTACTGGAACGGACCTTGTTTGCCTTGGTGAGGTAGGTCGTCTTGGAGACAAAGGGGTAGTTAGAGGAAGAGAAGGGGTGTGGTTGTGATGGTTGTGGTTGTGGTAGTGGTGTTTAGGATTGTGTGGACGGACTTTATTAGATAAAGCCAGAAGTTTTCGTACAGCCTCAGGAGACTCGGAACCTGGGAAGAAGAGAAACGAACATGCATTCACAGAGCTAGCATGAGTGACACACCATCAAGCCAGTGACCAGGAGACAACTCTACAGATTAGAGAAGGACTCGTGGTTGCTGCCATGGTGATTACTATGAAAGCATATTGAAAAGACGAAGATAATACCAGATTAGCATGCATTGCCAGTAGAACATGAGAGAAAGTTTACAGAAAGAAAAATACAAAATGCTTTGGTTGAAAAACATGGGATATAGTGAATGCTGCACCCATATTTATCAACAAGGCAATTTCAATTGGTAAACTAGTCTCAAATTTTCACAAAGCTGAATTCAACAAAGATTGATTTAATTCTCAGGTTTTTTGTATTTTTTTTAGTACAAGAGTTTTTTTTCTAAAAATGATGAAACCTATTCTTAAAAGTTTTTTTTTTGTTTAGAGTTGAAGAGCTAAAAAGACAGGAGAGGTAGAATTAAAATGAGCAAGCTTTTGTGCTTAAGAATTTAGATGTTTTTTTTTTACATTGCCATCACAATTTTCAATGCACTTTCACCACTGATGAAGTAGTCCATTTTTGCATTTAGAGCACACTTTGTCTCTCACATCTCTATCGCCATTCTGAAATTGACAAACCGATCTTCAACTATGTTCACATCAACTGCATCCGCTTTGTTAATGCTTAACATGGACCATTGAATTTTAAGTGGTTTTTAAGTTTTTTGCATGGAATAATCCAATAAAACAACTCTGCTTTTGACACACATTCATAACAGAGGTAGTTTTCTTAGAGTCTCAAACCTTCAATATCTGTAACAGAGATGACATTTTCAGGTTGTGAATGCATAAGTTCAGTCATCATAACAATGCAATCTACTTTGTTTCAGAAAAAAAATGAAGGCTTTAATTTTGGAATGATTCTTGTATATACATTTGAATTTAAATATCAGTAAATTTTCTAAAATGTAATTTAGCAAATTTAGAACAAAAACGACAAGTTCAAAATAAATATGGTTTCCTAAATATACTTTCTATTAAATCTGGTCAGTAAAGAAAAGTGCCATTTATTCCTGAAAGAAGTCCTCAAAATGTTTAAATTTCTGTTTCTGCGATCATTGACTACAGATTATAAAACAGTTTATTTTTTATTTGAAAGGCAGACTGAGTCCATTAGAAAAGATATAAGATAGACTAAACTTTGAATAACAGAAATTAATTTTTAAAATGTTACTTGAAGTGAGAATAGTTTTAGTGCAAACAGTTTAGGAGGGATTTTTTCAAAGAGATCCACCAATCCATCTTACCCTCACCAGATCAGGGATAAATGTGAAACTTCTAATTTTCATGGGGCATTAAAAAAAAATGAAGATTTATGCTATGAAATGTGCAGTAGTTAAAGAATAAGGAGTAGCCATTGAAGAAGAATGAACACAAAAACCAAAAGAATTGATTTGCAATGTTTATGATTCCATTACTTTGTATTGTTAACAGTGCTGAAAGCAAAACAGATGTCAGTTTGAAAATATGTGCAGACAAAAGAGAAAAGTTAAGTTCATAGATTCTATTAAACTTAGAAAATGGGTTTTTATTTAACTGACTATATATTATGTATATATACATATTTTTCTCTATCATCCAATCCCATTTGTGATCCTCCATTAAAATTTGGGTTTTAAATTTTTTTTAAAAGGAAGAGGGGAAAAAAACATTAGTTTAACGTTTCATAAAGTTTCATTATTAAACAGTATATCAACATTTGCAATCATTAAATGCCAAATATATTTTCTAAACACAATCTATGTTATTCCAACAGACTTATGGGGAAATGGAAGGCAATATTTTTTGATAAAATCAAATAAGAATTTGTTTGAATTTGAAGAAAAGAAAAGAAAAAGAGATGAATAAAATAGAAATTTTTTTGTAATAATAATTTTCATGCAAAAAAAAAATAAATAAATAAAAACAAAAAATAAAGGAATATCAAATTAATTGCTTTAAGAGAAAAGCAATTTAATAAGTCACTAAAAATAAAATCTAGAAATTTAAGAACTTTCATGCAACTAGCGGATTGAAAGAAGCCTGAGGATTCTTAACAAGAGAAAAGAGAAGAAAATGGTCTTTGTAACACTAATTAGACGGATTACATGCAAATAAACAAATATCACTTAGTTACATAAACATATGAAAAGAAATTGAAGAGACACTATCAGATCCTTAGGACTTCTTGGTGGCCAATAATGAAGTAATAATGTAACATAAATGTTATTAATACCTAACCATGCAACAAATGAAATGCTAATAGAGATGCCTCAAAATCTAACAAAGATGTCAATGTCAAGGATTCCGAAAAATAATAAAGATTATTGTTAGTAAAATTAACTAGCATTCATAAGAAAGAGACTTAGAAAGATGCAAATGAATATCACTTGAAAGAGAACCACGCAGAATGTGGTCGAACAAAAAGAAGAGAAAGAGTGAGACCCAACAGTGGATTATTAGAAGATATAAAATACTTACCACTAAAAAATAAAAAACTAAATCTAGCTTTGGTTAGATTTTTGTAAAAAATTTAAATGATAAGTATTGAATCATCAAATGGTGCAACAGAACGGAACAAAAGAAGGGAATTGGAATCAGAATAGTCTTAGAGTAGAAGCACTTACTTCTATCACCTTTTGTTTCCCTTATGAAAGGGTGAATTCCTGGGAGGTATAAGACCGATCCTAAAAAGCCTGATGGCCGCTGGAGATTGAGTTGGGAACCTGAATATGTAAGGATTTTGGTAAGACAACTGAAGAATGCCTGATTTTGCAGTGGACATGGAGCTTGCACTTAGATAAAAAAGGACACTGCTAATTTGATGGAAAATCAATGTAGATTAATGCAAAAACCAAGAAATAATCATCAAGTAAACAATTATGGATAAATATCAGTTATCTCAATAATATTTGGTAGGATCCTAGCAGTTAAAAATCTGAGGCATAAAAATTAAAAGTTGAGAGAGAGAGATAGAGAGAGAGAGAAAAGGAATAATTATTTGAAATCTTATTTCACTAACTATAAATCTTTGTATAATGCCCAGTAACTGAATTTGTTTGTTTTTTTAATAAACAGAAAGATACAACCACTTCAGATTTTAATAGATTAATTCAAAAGATGAAAAAAATGGAATGGGTTTTATTAGTTATTGCCAATTTCCAAAATCTAGGTCTAGTTATCCTGCAGGATGTCATCTTGGCTATGTGTAGTGCGTATGTCTGATCTTTTCACATTCACATCTGATTATAATGAAATTTCCAATTTCAAATAGTTGAAAAAATATATAATTTTTTCAGTTATGGATATATAAGTTTTTTCCTTTGCTCTAAATTAAAACTAAGCACGGTCATCTGTTGAAGACATTTAATCACAGTTGATCATTTGTTTTGTTGTACAAGTAACAATAGAGAGCTTTTAGGACTAAGAAATTGGTATGAGTTTGTCTCATGTTTTTATTTAGCAGCATATCAGGTCTTTCTATTACTTAATACCAAGAATAATCAATTTTGATTGTCTTTTGTCAACATATCCTTTCAAATAATACATACTAGTTGTAGAATTTAACCCATAGTAGGAAGAAATAAAGAGACTAGTACCATCACTAAGTGTATAAATGAATGTTCAGGAATGATTGGGATTTAAACTTATGGATTACAATTCCAAATGACCAGCACTTATCACAAAGTTTCCTAAGGATAACTTTATGAAGTATGCAGAGAGACTATTTAAGAACAAAAAAATGTAGGGAAAACTATATTCAAATACAGGTTTGTAAACAAAAGCTTTTTTTTTCTTGAAACTAAAACTGAACTCGAGTAAAAAGTAATAGGAATAAAGTTGATATCTGAAAGCAGTCATCAACTTTTTTGCCATTTGAATTCTTTATCAGATACGAAAGATTTCAATGAATATCTTTTTTGTGAGGAAAATGCACAAAAACCAAGTGAAACTGATATGAAAAATTGAAACCCCAATTTTTTTTTTCATCCTCCTTATTGAATTAATGACAAAATGAGAAGTCATAAAAAAGAAATGAGCATCAAACGAGAAATAAATAAAATCGTCAAAAACACAGATCAATGACTTTAATATAAGAAAAATTTTGTTTTCAGAAAAAGATAAAGAAAAGAAAAATTAAAGTTGAAGATCTCACATATTGATTGTTAATGCATAAACCAATACTGTAATATCCTGATTAATAGGAAGGGGGATAACCTGTCGTATTAATGGGGTTACAGCCTTGAAAACTTTCATGGGGTTATCTCGAAAAATAGTGGGGTAGAGTTAAAAGTAATGATTAAGAGCTTTTCTTAAGTGTTCCATTTTATAAGTGAATATAAAATTAACCAGCAGAGATTGAATTTAGTAAATAAAGATTTAAAATTCAGGTCAAGTATTATATTTTTAAGCACAATGCCACCAAGAAAAAGTCTTTTGGATGTATAATTTGATCTATGCTTAGGAATAACACCCTTCTTTTAGATATGAACCAGAAGAGAAACTGAGAAAAAGAGTTATGCTACCCTCAAACTTCCATTTCATCACCTTAACATTTTAGTAGAAAATATCAAGATATTGAAATAGAGAAAAAAATAAAGCTACACTTTATACCAACCATTTTTAACAATAGAAATGCACAAGGTTTTTCAAACATTAACTCTTTTAACACAAAATAATAACAACAGATAACATCTTTAGTTCAAAGTGAAAACATAGAAATGACTGATCCATAAAGTAGAACATATCAAAAGATACTTTGAAGTATTAATCAATCATATCTTATTTTCAAATAGAACGAGAGAGAGTTTATCAAGACCAATTTAAGTAGTGCACAGTATTTAAGGTCAGTTAACTAAGACAAGAATAGAGGTCTGCAGTGTGGAAGGAGGTTTAAAGTAACATTAAAAATGGAAAATTTAAAAATCAAGATTACAACAGAAATTAGAAAGAAAAAATTCAGTTTATTTTGTTTTCTTGGTTTGGTAATTAAATGCTATGAACGATTATTTTTGTTAAACATTTTTTTTTTTTGCAAACAGAACATTAGTTACAGAATTTAAACGACAACTGGAAGGAATAAGGGGATTCATACTTTTCCTAAGATTATTAATCTTTAATGCCATATTCAAATAACTTGTGTTAGATTAAGTGTTACTTATCCTGTTTTTTGTTTTAAGTTTTGTACCGAGGCACAGGATAGGTAACCCTCCACTTGTTTGTTATTCTAATAAGTTATTTTGTCTCAGTTCAAATAAAACTGGCAATGCATTTTGATATAACAAATATTTTAGATACTTGACAGTGAAAACTAACGAAAAACAAACATTTGGTGTAAATAAATAAATAAGCAAGAAAATGACAACATCTAGAACAAACAAACAAATTATTTAACAGGGATTCTTCAAAAACCAAATGCCCTTGTATAAAGTATAAAAAAGAAAAATTCAATACAAATTTTACAAAAACCAGTTTTAAGAAAAAAAAAAAACAACAAAAACAAACAAAATTAACAACAAAGAATTAAGATATAAAGACACTTTTTTTCTTAAAGCAAGCAGATAAAAGTATATTTTAAAATGTATCACATACCGAACTTTGGTGCCACTGGGTACAAGCGTTTCTCGTCATTTGTGTTGACCGCAGTTCCCATAGATCCAGAGATATTCAGTGCTGGAGAGGTGTCTCTTCGACGAGTAGCTGTTTAAAGGCAGGAATGGAAGAAAAAAAAGAAACTGTATCAATATTGTCAATGGATATGAATAAATTTTAAAGTCTACTACTAAGTAAAAACACGTACACGTATATACAGAGTGTCCAAAAAGTTACTGTGCAGTAGAAAATAATGTCTTAAATGCAGTAAATCCCGTGACCCACAACCAGTCAAATAAAATTATTTACATGTGTTTTAACCATAGTATATCCTTAAAAAGAAGGTAATAAGTAATTTTCACCCCAGTATCTAAATCAACACACTGCAGTTTGGTAAATGAGTGCATGTTTTGTGCTTTATCAAAGATTTTTAACATAATTTTTCTGTATACACAAGAACTTGATGAAATAATGCATAAAGTGAATCTTGAATAACATTCATAATAGTAAGCCTTGAATCCTCATTAAAAGTTTTCTTTAATCTTCTCTTGTACCTAATATAACCTTCTACCTCATCAGTCCAAAGTTTGATGACGTATGAGTTTTTACTGCATCATAGTGCACAGTATTTTTTAGAAACCCTGTATAAATACATATATATAAATTTTCTTTAAGGCATATTTGATTAAAATCATCATGAAAAAACTATATGTAATAGAACTCCTGCACATTTGAATAATAAAATTCAATGTTAATTTTAAATCTAGCAATAAGATAATATATTTAAATATTAATGGTTACATATTCTGGCTAAATTTGGGCAGTGAGGGTGGAGCATTGGTAAAAGCTTGGATTCTGGAATCTTATTATGGGAGTTCAAATCCTAGTCAAAACTATTACTTTCACTTTTAACTGCCTCGGGCAGATGGGGCTAGTTAACCCAGGAGAGCAACTCATCTAAGTGAAGGGCAATACTAAATGCAAAAAGCCCAGATATATAGATCATGCAAAAATGGCCTTGTGCCTAACTTTGGTTGGTGTTCGATCAAGTAGATATATTCAGGCTAAATTTTCTTTTTATGATGAGGAAGATTCATGATCAAATCAAAAGTACTTAGTTTTACAAAAGCTATGACAAATATTTGAACCATTTTTATCCTGAAACTAAGACACTCATCCAAAGGCTTGTTTGTTTGCTTTGTTGTATGGCATATCAACCTTTATAGGCCATTTAATGCCTCGAACAATCATTTAAAAAAATATTTTTGTACACAGTTTTTTTTTTAATAACACAATATGCACTATTTAATCCACAGCTTGCAGGAATGTAGGGATTCATACCTTTTCCAAGGGTATTGTGAATGTAAACGGAATAACTGGGATTTAAACTCGCTTATTATGATTCGGAAGTACGACTCCCTATACACTGCCCCAAGTGAAGACTTGAGGGGATTCATAGAATATGTAAAAACAAAATGTCTATATTATTTAATCAAATATGCCTTAGTTGAAAATAATTGCTTCAAAAGATAGAGTGGTCTTCTGTATTTATTGTAATATTAATTAGAAATCCTGGCATGGGCTTTAGGAAAGCTCTGAATGTTTTTAAAAGATTAATATAATAGAAATACTAATAAGTACGGCTGTGACATTATGCGTTTATTATATAATATTTTGTCACAGCCCTAGTTATTAAAGCAGTGACAAGAATATTCTTAATAAAATCATCTATTGACATCGCTAGGAATAACTACAGAATTAAAAGAAATGGTAAAAATCACAAAACAGTCAAGTAATGACAAAATTATTCTTTAATAAAAGTATATTGTCACAGCCATAGCCTTAGAATAAGAAAAATTTAGAATTTCCAGCAACTGCAAGGTTAGATTTTTTTACTTTATTTACATTAAAAACATTGTCATTTGCCTCTAAAAGGTCTTAAAGTTAAATTGTATTTCTTCAACTGAAATACTTATTTAAATTTTGTTTGTTTAATGGCAGCTCAGCCTTTTTAGGTCATTTCATACTGAGAATATTATTTTTTTTATAAAAGTTCTTTGGTTCAGACTTAGTTTTTATGAATAACACAATTTGCACTCTTTGGTCCATAGCTAGAGGGAATATGGGTATTCATACATTTCCCATGAGTACTAGTCCAATTATGCAAATAGAATGACAGGAATTCGAACTTCCAAGCAGACATCCCTTTTTTAAATTTTGTGAATTGCTGAAAGCATCTTCACTAAACAATTTACAAATGGTTTAACATCTTTCTTTACAATGTTCTTTCATTTGCATTAAGAAAAAAAATTATTTGAATTTTTTTTTTTAACAAATTTTGGATAAGAAGCAACAAAAGTTTGACGTATGCTGGGTTTTTGCTGAAAGACATAATTACTAGATTATCCTAGCCACAAAATATACAAATGTGTTAATTTAATGCAGATATTATTTGAATGATCAACAGCAAGTGTTGTGCATTTGGTTTTGGGTTTTAAATTAAAAATGCAATGGGTAGCATTTTGAATAAAAACCATAGCTTTGGCGTTGGTTGAATGCTGCAAGCACAGAACAACCAGGAAAGTGAAACACTGAACATTATAGTACGTGCGTGAAAGAAAGCATCCCTTGAATTTTCTTCCTAATTTCTTGCTCCCATACGCATAAAAAACTATTTATAACACTAATAAATCAATCACATTATTATTAAAGGCATTTAATCATCCAACTATTGAAAACACTCAGAACTAAAAAAAAAATGAAGCTCTATGCATAAAACAAACAGTTTACAAATTGGTCAGTATTTAATGACTTGATTTTAAACGTGAAAATACATCGCCTGATGACTATTTATCGATATTTACACAGTTAATCATTTAAGGGTAGCAGAGGTTCTTAAACTAAGATATCCCTGCCTTCCAGGTCAGCCTGAATTGAAAAAATGCACAGAAATGGGATGGGGTTTGACATTCTGTCAACCAATTATGGTTATTTAAGGCCTCGCATGGGATTTTGAGTTTGTTAAGTTGGTTTGTTTGAGATTTTTTTTTTGTTGGAATATGATTTCTGTAGTAATAAATTTGATTAACACAGAGCTTAAGGTCTCCAAAAATCTTCTATCATCAATTCTAATTTGATCCAATTTGTATGAATTTTTAAGACTTGCAGAAAAAAAAAAAGATTAAAAAAAATTAATGTAAAATATTAATTGAAAACAAGCAAATTATATTGAACGAAGAAAGAAAATAAAAATTTTAAGTCCTTTTGGAATTCTGAATACTTTAAAAATATAACTTTATACTTATTTACACTATATCATTTATATATTATATATTTTTTTAAAGCATTTAGAATTTCTAAAGATTTTATAATAATGTTTTATCTTCGTTATAACTTGAAAGAAAAAATAAAAATAGAAATAAAATAAATAAATAAATAAAAAGATAAATTCGAAAAAATATTTCAAATTGAAGTATTTTTTCTTTTTTAAATGAAGAAAAAGGGAAAAAAGAAGAATGAAAATAAATCAAATATTATGCAACAAATAAAGAACTGAAGTGAATAAATTCTTTTTGGTTTTTCTCTTTCATTAAATGAACAAGCGATACGTTTTTATTAAACAAGTGAATGTTCGAGACTTAATAAGACTTGATAGAAATTTCAAATTGACAATCACAAAAAAATGCACCCAAGTGAAAAAGGTGATCAAATACAAAAGAAAAAATTGATTCATATATTCAAACTATCTATCCTGCTAGCTAATAATTATACTGTTAATAATCATAATATCAATAGAAGGCACTCCAATACGCATACTTACAACCTGCTCGTCTGTACCTTGAAGACCTAGCATCCACTGAGCAAGGCCGTAAATGTTCTTGGTAGACTATAAAACAATTTTAAACTGAAAGTTATTATCATGTGATTGGTTGATTCCACTAATGAAAACCAGTTCAAACACAAAGGACAACAAAATTGTATGTGTGTGTGAGAGAGAGAGAGATGATTAGGTTTGACTTCATTAGAAAAAAAAAAGATTCAATACCACAAAAATAATTGAGTTACTAAACACCTCAAAAAGCTTTTCTTTAAAAATATTTCTGCTAAAACTAGAAATTGCAGAAGAGATTTTTTAAAATGAGTCAACCAAAGGAATTTTTTTTTTTGCTACAGAGTTGAACATTTTTTAAAAACAAATTAGCAAATCAATTCTAAAAGAATCTAAAGATTAAATTGGAATAAATTCAGAAATCATAGAAAAAAATTGGCATTTTATGAAGGCATTTTGGATCAGATTAAATATGAAACAGAATTTCATTTGTATATTACAGTATTATTTCAAACTATAAAGTGCATCACATTACAAGGAACAATAACAAATGGATTTGTATTTTTATAAGGCATATTATAAGGTGCATTAAAAGAAACAAATTGGATTTTTTAAAATCTGTTAAAATTACTATTCAACAATAGACATAAGATTTCAGAAGATTTAGTTTTAGGTCAGTAAACGACCAAAATTAATACATAAAGTGTACTGGATTACAGAGCATACTATTTTTTAAGAAAATCCAATTATAAGTGTGCCATTTAGCCCATAAAATGCAGCACTTTTAATGCAACATACCTTTTCTGTTCAAGTTAATACAAGATGCCTATTTTTTAACAATCCAAATTGCCAAACCAAACTCAATAAGCTTTGTTTTATTCCAAAACAGGATTTGACTGCTTAATACTTTTATATAAACTATCATATTGCAATAGATTATATCTTAATATTATATCATCTTGAAGTGAAATTCTATCTATTATTTACTATTAATAATATCCTACTCAAAGACTTGATATGTCTTTTGTAAAAATGTAAAACTAAAACATTAAACTGATTAAACACATAGAAAAAAATTTGTAAGGAATTAAAAGAAGCAAATTAATTTCTTTAACTAAAAATTAGCTCTAAGGTGAAGCTTAATGATTGATATCATTATTCAGATTATTATTTGAACTTCTGTTTTCGTTCTTATTGTTACATTCACAAAGTTTCAAATGATATGACTTTCATTCAGCCTTTAGAAGTTTGGAATCTTCATGGAGCTTTCTTATAACTGCAGAGCTAACCTTTGGCTCAATCTACAGGGATCCACATTCCATATGCATCAGTCTGATACTACATCAATCAATTTAGAGTGTTGTTAGCTATTTCCACCTACAATCAGGATTGAACCTATACTCTCTAAATGAATGTTACTTAGAGCTTATACAAACTAATATCAATAAATGCTTTCACTTATGTTTACTTGGTAAATGGCTGGACAATTTTAAGTGGAAATAGCTAAGAATACTTAACACAGCTTGACATGGTAACTGATAACACAGCAAGTAAACAGTTTATTCCCGTGGATTAAATTAGGGATAAAATTTACAATCCTGATATCAATAGGAAAGTTCCTAAGCTTGAATAATACCAGCATAAGACTGAAGAGAACAGCAACCAAAGAATAATGAATGAAACAAAGATGAGAATATAAATCAGAATAATTTGAATAAAGATTATAATCAAAGCTCATCTACTGATTAAAGACTTGAAATTTTTCAAGATTTAAAATTGAATTATGTAAGTCAGAAGTATTAGCAAAAGTATGACTGAAAATAATTTTTATTTGGGATCAAATAATATTATTTGGACCATTCAGACATTTTCTTCCCGGCCATTAATATACACACACACATATTAATTTGTCCATTTTTGTTATCTTACAAAAGTGGATCTAATATTAACAATGTATATAACAAAGACTAGAATAAAAGCCTGAATAATTCAAATAATATTAAAAATATTCAAGGGTTTGGGACAAGAAAACAATTAAAATTCACATGTTCTATTTACAAGCAATATTCCATTTAAAGAGACAAAAATAGGATTTATGAAAAATTTAAATTAGCAACTAGACACACACACAAACAGATTTAATTTTGTAACAAGAATCAATCATATTCATAGTTTTGAGACAATAAAAATTCATTTATACAAAAAAAATAAAAATTCAAAATGAATATTTTCTTCATAAATGCAAATTTGACAGAAAAAGCAAATTTATTTCAGTAACAAACGAAAACCTGACATGAGGAAAAACACAAGAAAACAGAAAAAAATCCTAAAGTCATTATTAACAATCAAAGATCTTATGCCAGGTCAAGCTGTCACCTAGCAAAGAGAATATGATTGAGAATGCCTAGCAGCAAACATTGTCAATATATGCACATAAACACACACAAAAAGGTTAAAAGGTTAACTATAAACCAAAAAAACTAAAACAATTGCCTAACAGGAAAAAAAAAATCTCAGAATTTTAATAATCTAAAAACAAAATAAAAGCAAAAAGATCAATTAAATAATGAGGGCTTTGGAACCTTTTCCAAAAAATGCAAAGAGTAAACAAAGAAAATAGAACTTCTAATAAAAAGATCAAAACAAAATAAAACCTAAGAATATATAATAAACAAAACAGTGAAACTAAGTTTTAACTTCATTTTATGAAATTTGACACATTTTGTAAGATGAAGTAAACATGCAAACTATCCATTAAGTAAACAAAAAAAAACAAAAAAACTAGGAACCATGTGAAAATAAATACACTGACTTAAATCTAAAACATGCAAATAAATTTTGATTAAACCTTTTGGATGATATAGAGATATATCAATGCCACTTGGATTTAAATTATCTACTGTTGAATCAGTTTAAATTTGAGATATTATTATTATTTTTTTTGGTGGGGGAGGTTAAGTGTGTTAGAAGTCTATGAAGAGGTGCATTATTATGTCACCTGTACACAAAAATGTGAACTAATATAGTGAAAATGACAAAAAATATTTCATTTTTTCCTCAAGAGAAGAAAAAGAATTTTTTTGCTATTTAATGGCACATCAACGTCTGTGGTTATTTAGTGCCAAAAGTTTTGTTTGGGAATTGTTTTGTATGAGTTGCTATTCTTGGGTTATTTTGTATAAGCTTTTTTTTTTTTTTTTTTTTTTTTTAATAATAAAATTATTATTATTATTATTAGGTATATATTTTAATTTTTTTATATTTTCCAGTATAGACCAATCGTTTTTAAAAAAATTTAGAATATTTTCTATTTGTACTGTGCTGAATTTTTTTAAGTTCGCTTAGTAGCATTGGGATTTTGTTCTTTTTAAGTCCTTGCATTCAAGTAGGATGTTTAACTGAAAAAGGTTCATGGCAGGGTATACATATTGGAGGATCTCCCCCTCTACTGTTTTTTAAGGTAGGAAGGTATCGCCCACTTATAGCCAGAAACAGAAAAGTGACCAATGAATAAATTTTGAAAAAAAGTCAAATGAAATAAAATAAAGCTATTTGCACACATACTTTATTTGATGCTTAATTCTAATAAAATAAAAACTATAAAAGTGCGAGAATTAAAAAGTAAAATAAAATAAAAACAAATACATGCCAAAGCTTGCAGTGCCTAAAACACTTGTGGATTCCTTCAATTCTTTAACAGGTTTTCAGATTAGCAAATAACATATATCATTTATCCAGTACAAAAAAATATAATAATCTATCGTGATTGAATGGATGGATGGATGGATATAAATTTCAGCTATTTTTGGTTAAATTAGATACAGATATTTTTTTCATTCTCTCAAACTAAGTAGAAAAAAGCAAAGAAAGTACACTACAAGTAGAAATACAAAAAATTAACTAAATGTATGAGAAAAAAACAGTAAACAGTTGAAGGGAAAATGAATCAATCTGTCTATAAAACAACCACCCATAAGAATCATATTTGGGAGAATGTTTTTTTTTTTTTCAAATTATTGGTTTTAATATTTTTCTTTATAATAAAATTTAAGTAGCATTCTATTCAAGTAATTATTATAAAGTAATTGAATAGCCTTTAAAATATAAAGATATACTCATGACTAATTGAATGCTAACCCATCCACTTTCAAAAGACAAACAAAACAAGACTGTTCTGCTAAGAAGAGATAGGTAGATCCAGAAGACTAGTTCTACATTTGAGGTGCACACAGCCAGAGTCATCAAAATCTAAGTACTCACCCACATGAAAGCGGCTGTAGTTGTTGACAGTGTCAAAGGGGAGGGGTAAATCTTTTTCCAACCAAGACAGTCTAAGAGGTCTTAGTTTAAGGTATAGAATGGGATAAAATTAACAATTAGAGCAACGCTGTAAAATGACCATGTGTCTAATGTGTGCCAAACACACACTGGGCCATTATGGTTATTAAATAAAGGTTTAGTAACAAAATGCTCAAATCAACCTTGACTACCATAAGCAATTAAATTGTCAGTCAATGTATGACATGACAGAGAAGGGGGAGATAATTGGAGAGTTGAACTAGAGGCACTTACGAGGCGGTTCACACTGAAGTGACAGTTCCTGCAGCTTATCTTCATCTGTTATCACCGGCATTTTGGTCAAGTATGATTTTACACGTTTGATCATCTGAGACTGGAAGAACGAAAAAATAAATTAGAAATTATAATATTGTTAAATAAAATAGAAATCAAATAATAATAATAATAATAAAACATTGTTAAATAAAATAGAAATTAAAAAACCCTAGTTAAATAAAACAGAAATTAAATTAAAAAAAAAAAACATTAAATAAAAATAGATTTTCCACATATGAAAAATAATAATTCTAGAAATTAAAAATACTCCTTAAATTTAACTCTTTAATTCTAACCCATATTTTATATCAAATTAACAAAACTATTGCCATGACAGTTTCTGGATTATTCATTCCTGAGAATAAACAAAATCTATTTACTTTGTATCGACATTCATCAACTTTGTTTCTAATAGAATCAAACCCTGATATTTAAGTACAATAAAAGACACATGTTAAATAAAGATTTTAGACTTATTCTCATGTTTGATTTTCGATTTCCACAAAATATATTGTAAAAATGTATTATTTTCTTGCCAATTAATCTTTTCAGAGTTTTTGAAGGATTTAAAAGTAAGAAACAATATACAGAAATTAGAAGTTTTAAATTAGAAATTTAACTTACTTCTTCATACATCTTTTTGATATTAGGTATTGCCGAACCTCTCCTGTTTTTTGTTCGCTTCAGAGTCGCCACACCTGACACAGTGTGGCTGCCATATACGCTATGAGCATTCAGATACATATTGCTCACATCCTACATTTAAAGTAAAGAAAAAAAATGAAAATGTTACTTTTTAATGAAAATCATAATCAGATTTTAATTAAGTAATAAAATAAAAATTAATAAGTAGAAGCTATATATTTATCATACAGCAGAGAGTTATTAAAAGTAACTTAAATAACTCAAGCATTAAAATTTAAAACAGTTTTTTTACAGACTAGCAATATTACTCAAATTTGCTAGGTGTTGCATTTGACCAGTTATTTTTCTGACTGAAAACCAAATAAAATTTGTTCCACAGGTCCAAGTATTCCATACGTCAAATTTCAAATCTCTAGACCAAAAATTGGTAACGTAGTTGGAGGAGGGGGGTTCTGTGATCATAAAACTTTTAAACAATTCTTCTAATGGTTTATTTTGTTTTGTGTTTAATGGCATATCAACATTTTTTGGTCATTTTAATGCCTGAAACAATTACTTTTTGATAACATTATTTTATACACACATAGTTGTTTTTTTTTAAATAACACAAGTTGCACTATTTTATCCATAGCTGGAGGAAAGATGGGCTTTCATACCTTTTCCAAGAGTATTAGTTGACATGTAGTTTTTTGAATGACACAATGTGCCTTATTTAATCCATAGCTGGAGGAAATGTGGGAATATTTATCTTCCCCAAAAATATTTGTCCAGATGTGAATGCAGGCGGAACGACTAGGATTTGAACTAGCATATTATGATTCCGAAGTCTAACTGCCTATCTACTGTCCTAAAAGAACCCCCACCACCACAAACACATAAGAATGCTGCATACAGAATAATCTAATTAGTACTGAAGAAACCTAGCAATGATTTGGAAATGAAGAGTGGGAGAAGCTCAAAAAAAAAAACTAAATAAAATAGTACTTACATATCTGGCAGAACACATGTCACATATGTGACGAATTTCCTTAGCAATCATCCTTAATTTTTCAAAATTGATCAAATCGTCAACAACAGAATCATTGCCGAGGTGAATGAACGTCAAATCTTTCTTAATAACAGGAAAGAAAGGCAACTATGGAAAAAAATAAAAAATAATTTCAGGTAAGTATAAATCAAGTACCAAACATTAAAATGCAATTAATAGGGTGTCCCAAAAGTTTAGAAGCAAATGAAGAATTCTTTGATTTTAAGCTAGCTGAATGGTACTTTATTCTCCTTGTGATCACCATCTTGTCGTGGTGGAGAACCTTATGTGTTTTGAACTCAATGAAATTATTTTCAGGTACTTTCATGACAATTATTATTTTTATTTTGAGATAATCAATTTTGACAATAATCAAGAATTTAACTGTTTTTTTGGGGGCTTTTTTTTCCTCATTATGGTAATTGGATTTTTTCTTACACGTTTCGGCCCAGTGACCCTCAGCAACATCAAAATTCAAACATGAAAAAAATATTTGGATTTATAACACCGGCAAATCAAGCCTTTAATCACCATCCAAGGGCTATCAACCAACAGATATAAGTGATGATGATCTCTGCGGTTCCAAGTAAGCATTGTCAGAAAATATTATAAAAATTTCATTCCTACCCAAGTTGGGCAGAAGGTTAATATGTCTCATAAAATGTGGTTCAATATACAACAACTCTAGAAGACAGTAATTACATTATTAAAAAGTTAAATTCTTTTAAGAAGAAAGTTGTTTTACCATTGGGGGTTGGGTATTCTCAGGGCTGATTAAAGTTCGATACTTGGCCATATTACGAGAGGGATTCATGAGTTCTTGGAGATCCTGAAAAAAAGTAAAAATATTAAATAAAAAGGTTTAAAAAAAAAACCCAATATTCTTCAAACGTTTCTTCCACTGAATAGCTTGTTATGAATCAAATCTAGTCATATTTATATTTCCAACAAGAATGTTTAACGATTACTTTCTCTATTATGTATTCTATTTTGATAGTTTACTTTTAGAATATATTTAAAGGGATTTAAATTCAAAATAAAGTTTAAAAGTTCACATCAGTTCAAGATATGCAAATTTTTATGCATTTGATACATAAATAAATATCTATTATTGACATGTTAGAGTTAAAAATTAATTAGACCATTATCTAACAGAATAGAGAATAAACAAAAACTCACTTGAAACATTTTTTGATACTTATTGGGCAATTTATCCCAAGTGTTTCTTAACCTGGAGACAGCACCATGACCAAGCCCTCCAATAATAGCATACATAGAATTGAAATTTTTGTAGTCTTTACAATGTTCTGAAAAAAATAAAAAAAAAATAGAATAAATAAGAGAAAAAAAAAAACATGAAAAAAATGAATAAGCAATAAAAATAAAATTAAATAAAAAGCCTCCCCCCCCCAAAAAAAAAAAACAAAGAAACAAAAAAACAAATGAAAGAAAGTATTGAAAGATCAGATGAAAATAGAAGGAATTGAACAAAAAAAAAGTAAAAAAAAAAAAGGTATTGAATGAAGAGAATATTTCTTTTTAATCAACCTCTATGGGTTATTTAAGGCCTTTCTTGTTTCAGATCCTCTGACAAATCTTTTGGTTTTTTTAGGAGTTTAAATATATTTTCTGCATCGTTGTATTAAAATACATTTTTTTTATATTATTAGTGTTGAAAAGGTTTATGTTTCAGATAAAAGAAGAGAAATTAGATGAAAAATAGAAAAATGGAAACAATCAAATAAATAAAAAAAAAAAGATGAAAATTACTTACTTGCAATTTTGATAAAATGTTTTATTATTTTCATCCGTTTTACAAGATTTGTTTCACTACAAATTTCTGTTACCACCCAAAACATTTCACGGTTAGCAAGCTGCATGAGAATGAAATAAAAATAATAAATAGGATATTTTTAAAGTGAATATTTGGTACTTATAATATTTAATTCTAACCATTATTTAATTAAAATCAAGCATTATGTCATATTAAATTCGACTAGTATGAAATTTAAAAAAAGATTTAGATCAAATTATATAAATTCTAAGTAACAACCAGTTTATTCATTTTAGATTCACTTTTGATAAAATATTTTTTATGTAGCAAATTGATTCAGGATGATATTTCACTTTTAACCCTGATATAAAAAGCAATAATCAGGGAAAAAGAAAATATGTAATTAGCAAAAATACTAATTAGCATATCGTGCAGGGATGAAATATTGGCAGGGTCATCTTTTTTGCCAGGTCATCAATAGGGTTTTGATAATATTCTTTTATTAAGAAATATGCTTGTCATATCTCTAGTTAATAAGCCTTTGAAAAGATTATTTTTAATATAAGTAAAGAATTAAGAGAGATGTTAAAATTGCAAAATAGTCAATCTGTGACAAGAATAATCTTTTTATAAAAGGATATAATCATAGCCATAGTCATCAATGGCGATATCTCAGCCTTTTAAAGTCCAAAGGTTTGTCAGTAGATATTTAGGGGAAAAAATCAATAGAAGTGAAGGTATCATTATTCCCTCCTCCCCCTCAATTTTACGAATCAATATGCTTTCCCCATATATAAATGATATTTTGATATATAAAATTTTGAAATTGAAAAGAAAAGTAAAATTATACTAACATCCTCAAACTTGCGAATATTATGACAACCAAACAATGATTTTATGCTAAATATGTCATCTATATATTCAGTGGGTTCAATTTCCCGGAACACCTCAAAATCTGAAAGGGTCAGCTGGGAAGCTAACTCCATGGTGTTCAGCTGTAGCAAATTGATTTGAGATTCTTTAATAAGTTCACCCATCATCTCTTCTGGTACAAGGGTATCAGTGCAGATGTTGTCCTTCAAGTAGTATCTATTGGGAAAAATAGGAAAAAAATATTAAGATTAGAGTTGACAATTTCATCTATTCTAACTGAATATCTATTGATGCAAACAAAAAATGTTAGGTTCAAAAGGTTGTTCTCAATTAGAGTAAAAAAATATTCAGCTATTTTTAATGTACAGGCGAGTACACCAAATGCACCATAATGTTTAGTGACAGATTCAACCCTTCAATAATTTTTTTCCCTTAACATTATACCACCCACTAAGTAAAACGATAAAGATTTAATTGATTAACTAATTTTGGAGCTTGTGAAGTTGTATTAACACAATTTGCAAACATAATGCTCAAAATGTGTCAGAAAACTATTCTGATGTACCAAATGTCCATTTATAGATTGACCAATGTCTGCAAAAAAGATAAAAGTGCACAGAATCTTCTCAAAATTGTTATATTAAAATCCCATAATTGTAAATAATTTGAGGTAAAGTTTTAATATAATCAGTTACTAGGGAAAAAAATTATACACATTTCAAATCCTGCACATTAGATCAGTAACCCTATTTTTTTTTCAAAAACTTTTAAAATACTTGAAATAGAAGCTTCTTATAAATAGTTATTCACAATATAATGATAAAAATATGCTCCAAAAAATCTATGATTGTAATATAAACTAAAACCCAGTTAAATGACAAAAACAATCCACAAATAGACAAATAGAATTACCACGCTGCTTCAATTTTGGTAGTTTTATTTGATTCAAACAAATCTAATTGAATAAAATGAAAAAAAATTACCAATTATTATTAATTCCTTTTTTCAAATATCAATTATTAGTAATTCTTTTCAAGTTTTGATCTAAGCTTTTTCATAAATGTTATTTCAATTATCTAATAATATTAACATATATATTGAGATTTAAAATTCTTATTCACTTTCAAATTACTTTTTCAGTTTTAGAGGAATGATTAGCATATCTGGATGCATCAACGACAAGACAAATAGAAAGAGTGTAAAAAGATAAACAAGAAAATTCAAAGAGAAAAGTGAAGTGAGAAATGAAATTCACAGAGAGTTAAGAGACTAAAACATTACCTGCTGTTCAAACCAAGTTTTTCATGTAGATTTGTCATTTGTTCTGGTAATCTCTTCTGTTTTGTCAAACCTCCAGGTGTAACAGTTACTTCACATAAACAATAATTTCTGTAAAATAAATGTGTGTGGGTATATATATTTTTTCATACTTATAATCTTCATAATACTTATTGTATATTTTGTTACGCTTTTTCCAATATATTGTTTTTATTAGGGTCAGTATTAACTTTCCTAATATCTTCAAAATAAATTGATTTCAAATCAAAGATAAGTTAATTCCTTCATTACAGTTTTTCTTATTATTGTCATTAGGTTGTAAAAGGCTGAATTTTGAAATATTTTTCTTTCAATGAAAGGTTATTATAAGAATTTTTTATGCTAATTTTCAATAGAATTCTAACAAAAAATGAAATTGAAATAAATAAAATATTTCTTATGCTTAGTGATTCAGTCTGATTTTATAATATTGTTACTGCAAATAAAATACTTGTATCAATTTAGTAGATGTTAAACCTATTTGAAATATTGGAAAAATGTGATCAGACAGTTATGGCCATTTTGGTTATTTCATTCAAAATATGAATCTTATTCAGGTAACTATCTAAGACAAATGAGAGAGAGTATCAGTGTTTTTTATACTGAAAAGTCGAGGGGAAAAGGATTTTTAAAATATTTGATCATAAGAGGCAATTCTAAAGAAAAATATTGAGTTATTTCCCATGACAGACCAATCAATTCTAAGTAACTTATTAAAATATTTTACTTCCCTTGAATTTATAATCTATTCTACAATTTAGAAAAGGTTAACAAAATATAAACACTTTCCACAGACATTTATAAATTTTGTACAATTTTGTTTATTTGATTGTAGAGGTATTCGATTTTTGTAAACTTATCATATGGCTCACCAGATAATATTAATTATTTAAATTGATTAAAAGATAACTTAAAGTTTTTATTTTTGTAAATATAATCAATATGAAAAAAGAAAATTTAGATTTTGTTAATTTTGATTGACAAAAATTGCTATCTTTAGTTTTATTAATCCTTTTTAAACTTTATTGATATATTATAAATTTTGAAATGGAAATTCACGATAATCAGGGAATGCCAGGTCGTAATATATTTTAAATACTAGAAGTTACTTTGATGTAATACCAAGTAAAATTTGATATTCGTAACAACATACCAAATTTATAAATAGAATACATACCGGCTAGGGTCAGTGATTCCAAACTCTTGAAGTGCTAGCATAACAGTAGTTCTTGCATCAGTTTCCTATTTAGTGTGAAGAAAGTGAAAATAATGATTAGAAAAACATTCTTAGATAAAAAATTTATAGGCAATAATTGATTGGGATGATGCTACAATTCTAATTGGTATGAATCAATGTCTGCTATAATTTAAATAACTTCAACTGTAACCAGTAAAATAAATGTCTCGTATAGGAAGTTTTTTTCATCATCAAATAATCATAAAATGGTGGATATACAATTAAAAGACATAAAAATCTTTTAAAAAATAGTTTTATTAAATCAAGTCATAAGTTAGTTACTTGTCAAAATTTATGAAATTAATTTTGATTGTTATTCCTAATACAGGAACTTCTGTCATCCTCTTTTTTGTTGCATTTACAATGTTTCAGTTGATGTGGTTTTGGTTTTCTTCAGGTACTGCACAAACATGAGAAAAGATGTGCCTTAAATTTGGAATTTTTGGAATTGTTAGGTTTGCACTTCTTAGAAGGCTCCAGAGTTTAACAAAAAGGTTTCCAAGTTTGACCAATACTTGAAGGCCCAAAGAGCTTATTAGTTTTTTGTTGGGAACATAGAAATAAAGAGAATAGAAATCTTAATAATTGAAATTATGATTAAATTTTAATTAGAATATATATATACATATATATATATATATATATATATATATACACACACATATATATATACACATACACATTCAAGAATTGAGGAAAACGTCATAAACGTTTAATTACCAGTGTAACTTTATAAAAAATAATTCCTTTTAAATTTGCAATAAGAGAAAGTTAAAAAAAAAAAAAATTTAAATCTCCCCCCAAAAAATATTCAAAATAATTTTTTTGTTGGAAAACAAAGTTAGAAAAGAAAATGGCCTAAATGCATATTTATTTTGTGAAACAACTTCTCAAATTAAAAGAATAAAAAAATTAAAAGAGGGATTGAAATGATGAATTATTTTTACTTACCTTAAAAACAGGAAGATATTTAAAAGATTGATCAGACCGATAAATTTTAAGAACATTTTCGGGAAATTCTGTTTTTGTGTCATCAATATAGGATGATAAATCTGGGTTGCTAATAGACAAATGACTAGACATGCCAGCAGTAGAGGAGGAGGTAGACGACGAGGTGGAAGACTTGCGAGATGGCTTTGTATATAAACTTTCATCTGAATGATTCATATTATTATCACTACTGCAATGAAAAGAAGGTAATAACAAAATAAACAATCAATAAATAAATACTAAGTTATTACTTAATTATTATTTAGAATAAATGTTTGTAAATAGAAAAGAAAATATTGTATAAATATGCAAATTCATTATAAGTAGTAATAGTCTGATGTATTGATTATTTCATAAGTTTTTTTTTATTTCATTTTTTATCATTCAAAGAAATAGATAAACAAAAACAAAGAGGTATATTGACTTAAACACACACAACCAAATACTAAATATTAACATAAATATTGTGATTGACTCAATCATAAATCGAATTGCTGATATATGGATTGTTTCCCCTACAAAAAACCTCTCCTTATACATAAAAATATATGGTATAAATAAAAAGAATTTACAATTTAATTTGCTTTGGTGCATTGTTGTAGATTAGGCATAGCCTTACTCCCCCCTCCCGTTAGATATTGGCATTATCCTATCAATCAGTCTTAGTTGTTTTGCCTATGTTTGAACAGTTTAACACTTCTTTTAGTTTAGTACCCATTTTTTTTTTATATCATATCATCGCGACATGAGACATCGAAAATTCCTGCTTTTTTCGTTTTTTCCACTTTAATCCCTTTTCGTCAACCAAATTTTACATTTTTCTCATAGCAAACGAAGGTTGGGAAATAGGCCAAGACCTGATCAACCTTGGCCAGTCAACCTGGTGAGACAGTGTGATGTTTGAAATAGACTGAAACTGTTAATGATCCGGGTTAAACATCACTGAAGATCATCTTCAATGAAGATGTGTCCCAACCGCATCATGTGGATGTATTCTTCAAAAAAATGTCTTCATTCACTTCCAAATCTATGATACAGATGAGACCAATAGACTAAAATCTCTAATGATGCATATGAAAAAACAGTTCTCACACACAGTAAACTTACTTGTTTAGCTTTGGTATAAAATTTATTCTCATCAAAGCTTTGCGAATTTTGGGTTTGTAAGTCATTGTCATGAACCCACGTTCCTTTTTGTCATTTTTCTTCTCTTTGGTTGATGAGATAGCCGGTACCAAGGAGGCCTCCAAATCAGGGGCGGAAAGCCGCTGCTTATGGTCGGTATACTTGACCGGCTCATCTTTACTTGTACTAAGACGTTTCTTCTCAGCTAATAACTCTCGGAATTCTGAAGAACATAATTTAAGATATAAAAAAAAAAATTGCTTTTAAATAGTTGTGAAAAAAAAAAAAAAAAAAAAAAAAGGAAGAATATCGAAAAAGAAAAAACGTTAACAATCACTTTGCTGCATCAAGAGTGAATAAAAGGATAATATTGAATGGCATAAATAGAAATGAAAACAGATGGTATCATTGTCAAAGAATAAAATAGAAAAGAAGGAAATACTTACCCAAGAGATTAGATTTAACTGTGATAGAAAGGTGTGTTGTTCCCCGCAAAGTTTCAAGAGCTTTACAGTGTGAAATATTAATAAAATTGACACCATTTACTTCCAAAATCTAAAATTATAAAAAGAAAAATATTTGATCAATAATTAAAGAATTTTACATAAAATATACTTTTAAAAGTGGAAATATTTATGTTAATTTCTAGTTGAATAGGAAATTACTAAACTTTGAATAATGTTTTTCAAATTTATATTATTCATTGCTGAATTGCTGAAAACTATCCGGAGTTATCTATCTAGGCACATTCAAAAATAGCACAAGTGAATTATTTTATTTATAAAAAGTGTTACACCAAATGTTAGATCAAAAACTACAATAAATTTCTTTCCTCTCAGCTGATTTCATTGAAACTTTGCTATAAACCAATTAACTGGTTAAATTTCTGTTCATTTTTTAGGTAGATAACTATAAAATTTCTTTACCTATGTTCTGGTAAAGGTGTAAGGGAGACAACAACCAAAGTACTAGTTCATTGAATCTCCTCAAATATTTAATGATAAATTTTACAATTGTATCTATTTTGTGGTAAAGTTTCAATGCCATCAGTTGCAAGGAAAGAAAATGATTGAAGTTTCAAACGCAATGCATTTGGAATCCCACCTTGTATATCCTGTATGCCACTCTACATATTTCTAAAATAGAAATCTAATAATAATCATATTTGATTTAAGTTTAAAAAAAAAAAACACAAATTAAATCATTTAAACGGAATTGTTTCAAATGACTCCGACCCCTCCTCCAAACAATCGAAACAAAAATTTGAGGCTGATTAACAAACCAATGAAAAAAGGAGTAAAATAAAGAATAGTTTTAAGAATTGACGATCAAAATGACAAAAACTTTACCTGATCCCCTCTTTTCAAACCAGCATCATAAGCCTTTGATCCCTTTTCTACCTGGGAGACAAAAATTCCTGCACCCCTTTCTAAACCTCCAATGATGAGAAAATGCAGGATTTCTTCACGTGTTGCTCTTGTTAATGTAACTGTACGGGGATGAGCCTTACTAGAACATGCCAGTTCGAGAAGATGCAACTGGCTGTTCATTTTCTAAAAATGATAAATTTTAACACTATTAGAACATTTTGCCATGGTGTAAGGGAAAATGTTAAAAACACATAACATTAGTGTATTAATAGTATATATGGACCATCCTTTTTATTTCCATTGTTATATTACCAATATTTGAGAAAATCTGCCAGTTGGCTTTCTTTGTTTAATTGGTTAAACCAAATATTCTGAACAATATATATATATATCAAGCAACATTACACAAATTTAAACAAATAATATAAACCATTTAATTTTTTCTTAGTTATCAACAATCTTTGGAACAGTTTTTGTCCTAGATTCTTCTAGAACAGCTTTAGTGGTAGATTCCACCTCCCACAATTAATTTATTGTTTATATGTATAAAATAATTTACAAGTTAGATTAATGTTTGTTCTTACTTGAAAAAAATAAAATTTCTCACCTCTTGTACTAAAAGATTTTCAAACTGTTCTAGAAATTCGCACATTACTGAATCCATCTCAAAATCATTAAAATGATTGTTAACCCACAACAATACCACTCGGGCCACCTGAAAAATTAGGATTCATTTAAAAAATTTCCAAAAATTTATAATACAATTAAATACATGCAATTTTAGAAAATAAATTACCTGTAATGTACAAGTCATTCAATATTGTAATTAAACTTTTTATAGAAATTTTTATGTAATAATTTTGGCTTTAATCTTTTAAAAATAGTATTTAATTTATCAAAACAAGTAAAAATAGTTTTTAAAAAATTATTCTATATCAAAATAACATTATGACATTATTAAAAAAAAAACTAACAAACAATTAAAAGGTAACACATGATTCCATTCAACAACAATATCTATATAGAATATAATGATATATTTGAATAAAATTTGAAATTCTAATATATGAAAATAAATCAAAATTAGAGATCAACAATACCAGGCAATTATTATAATCAATTTTAGATTTGTTTAATGAGTGTCAGTTTTGGTAAAAAACACCAAATATCATTCAAAGAGGAATAAATACTTGAAAGTCTTATTTAATAATTAGATGATAATTTTTTAGTTTTATTTTCAATAAAAAAAAAGAAATAAAATGAAAACAAAAGAAAAATAGAATAAAAAGAAAACAAAGAAAAAATGCAACATGAAGATGAGAAAAAAGAAGAAAAAAGAAACAAGAGCAAAAAAAAAGTCTTTATTTGTTTATGCTTTTTTTTCAAATTCATTTTTCTCCATTTTATAAATATTATTTCACCTAATTTTATCATATTTTTAGGACAAAAAGGTATCAAACATATCAAAAATTAACTTTAAACAAACTAGAAAAATACTTTCCAAATTATATATATATATATATAGATAGATAGATAGATAGAGAGAGAGAGAGAGAGAAAGAGAGAGAGAGAGAGTATTAGTGAATTGTCTTTAATAAAAATGAACAGAATTTGACGAAACAAATTTCCATTTTATTTTTGGTTTTGAAGAAATATTTATTTGGCTTTTTAGCTCTTTATTTTGTTTGTTGTTGTTTATTGTTGTTGCCATGGCACTAGACAGATCATCATCATCATCATCATCATCATCATCATCATCATCATGACTATCATGATGAGCCTCGATGCTTCCACCTTGGCTCCCAACTTGCTTGCGCAGCTTTGTGCGTTGTTGTGAGGACCTACACTCTCTCATAGCCTCTAAGATGGACTCGTCCATTAGGCATACTAACCTTTTATGTATCACTAACCCTGAACTTAATATAATTTTTTTTTTATTCTCTCAAAGTAGTCAGGTTCCTACTTTCACAACCTTCGGCCACACAACATTGGCGTAGTAGTATCTGTGGCAAATCAGATAGATACCCTCTGAACCTCCAATTATCACGCCCAGTGGAGCGAACCCATGACAACTGGCAGCAAAGGAAGTTGCAGGGCTTTTGTAATCACTTAGATGAGTTACTTTTCTGAGTTAACGAGTCTCATCTGCCCGAGGCAACTAAAGGTTGATGCAAAGGTTCTGACTGGGATTTGAACTCGTACAATACGATTCCAGAGGACGAGTTTTTACTAATGCCCCACCAGGCCGCCTTACTTAGACAGATAAGGATATGTTGTAAGGATCTGTCTGTCAGGGGTTAGCAGAGAAAACTCTACAATCTTTTGTGAAATTCTACGATCTTAGCGTGTAGTTATGCCATACAGTTTCGTTCAGGTATAAATATTTTTGGCTTGAAAGGTATCGTCTCGAAAACAAGTATCAAATTTCATTTTTTTGCTCTAGTTTGCATGGCTCAGTTTACTTGTAGCTAATTTACATATATTAATGGGAGAGTCGATTTGGCCAAGTGGGTAGACAGTCGAACATCTGAATTGTATTACGCGAGTTCGAATGCTAGTCGTTCCATTTGCATTTTTAATTGAAATAATATCCTTAGGAAAGGTATGAATTCCTACATTCCCTTCAGCTATGGGTTAAATAGTTAGCATTGTGTTGTTAAAAAAAACTACGTATGTGTACAATGATTCTTCTTCACATCAAATGACCTCCAAATGTTGATATGGCGTAAAACACAAGCAACGAATCTAATTTTGGAATCATCCGCATCAGTTTAAGCGACATAGTTATCTCTGTCTACTTGTTGTGAGACCGGGTCTCACCCTATAGTGGACTCGTCCTGATTCTGTTTAAGCCAGGGGTTTTCAAACTGTGGTCCGCGGACCACAGGGGGTCCGCAAGAAGAAGATAGGGGGTCCGTGGATTAACTCAT
>JAUZSX010000036.1:398376-412413 GCA_034780655.1 Idiosepius hallami
ACAGATATGGACAGAGAGAGAGAGAGAGAGAGAGAGAGAGAGAGAGAGAGAGAGAGAGAGATATAGAGAGATAGAGAGAGAGAGAGAGAGACAGAGAGAGAGAGAGAGAGAGAGAGAGAGAGAGAGAGAGAGAGAGAGAGATGTATGTGTGTGTGTCTAACTATAAGATTATGCTATATACCTATTAATCATTTTAATTATTTTGCTCGGCAATTTAACATTATGAAATGTCATTTGAGATTTAATTAAAATAATTCACATATGAGAAAGACTCACACACAAAAGACTGCCAACTATTTTGAAGTCTACACATTAAATGCAGAAAGAAAGAAAAGACTGAATTAGTTATTTAAAAATAAAAATAAGAGAAATAGTCAAATGAAAATCACTGACAATTCCCAAGCAAATTTGCATAAAGTTCACATGTCAATTGTTTTCAGAGTTTACATTTTATAATTGTTTTATTTTCCTGGCTTTAAAGCTTTTGTTTTTTCCATTTCTAAGAGGTTTATTTAAAGATTTCTTTAATCTCGTTAGAAAAAAAAAAAAGACAACTTTGATCATTAAGACCAAAGATCAACCTTCCTCAACATTGTTATCCCCCTCCCCCAATGAAAGTCTTTTACAATAGTTTTGGTTGTAGAATCTGTGAATAACTCAACTTGGAATAATGAACTTCGTTATTATGACCCAATTGAGCATAGTAGAACTGCAATTTGATATATTCTCTGTTGTATGATAGGTCATCCCACCATAAAAACAGCCAGATTTTTATTCTCTTTAATGCAATGCCTAAGACTAAGCTAAATCTCGCCAAGTTTGTCAATTAGTGTTGTTTATCACCTAGAAGAGTTCCTCTCATAAATTCCATCAATTCAGGAAAAGTAAACATAATGATTTGACTAAGATTTCCATTAGTGTCGGATCATTCCAAAGTCTGAGCATTCAACCAGTCACACACTGAATTCCAAAAAACCTATTTCATTTTGTTAAATTCCTCATAAGTTGATCAGAAAATAATATTTCTCTCTTTGTGTCTTTAAATTAAAGCTTCCACACAGAGATTTTAATTCGTATAATCTAGAAGTAGTTAAGAATTTTAACCACAGATTGACATAGTACCAGTTAATGTTTATGAAAGAGAATAGTTTAGTTTTATTGAATTGTTAAGGAAAAAAGTTGAGGTAACTTATCAAATTGACTATCTTTAGCTATTAAATGGTTGGGTTTTATTGGACATCAACTTTTGTTAAATCTTTAAGCATGATGGATGGATGGATATTTTGTTTGTTAATAAGCTTTTAAAATTGGAATATTAAAAAGTGTATTTCTTGTTAATAATATAAACTATTGAAACTATTAGAAAATATATTTCTTCTTATCACAATTTAACATATTAATTAGCATTTATAAAATAAATGTGACACATCAATTATTTTTCAAGTTCAAATTTCATAATTGATTTGTTTACAGCTAGGTTTATCCATTTCTAAAAAGTTTATGTAAAGATTTGTTGATTTGTCCAGAAAAAAAAAATTAATTGTCCTTAAATATTTGAAAAAGGACAAAATTAAATGTAGGGCAGGAATTTGTTTTTTTTTTCGAAATAAGTTTAGATAGACATCATTTTGTTTTGCTAATGGAAGGAATCAATAAATTGAAGCCGAGTAAGGATTGAAGATTTTTAAAAGTTTATTAATGACTAAAAATTAATTCTATTTGTATATTTTTTGTTTTGAGTCCTTCCTTTCATCAGAGTGGATGAGTCAAGAAGTAAGGAATCAATTTTGTATTGAAATATCTAAAAATTAATCAGCTTTTAATTAGTTAATGATACCTAGTATTAGAGATTTACAAAAATATTTTAGCATTCAAAATAGGGAAAAAAAGCTTTAGGGATTAACTTGCTTGATTATCAGAATTTCAATGAGTGAAATTAATTACTAAATAAAAGAAAACCAATTAATTGGTGATAGAAACAGATATTTACCTTAATTTTCAAATTTGATTTTCCCAATTCATTATTATTAAACCAAACAAGTAACTTGTTTGATAAACAAGAAGGGCTAGGGAGGAATGTGCGGTAGGTTAACAAAAAGTCCTCCACATATGTAGGATCAACTGAGGAATTTTCTTCCTCTATCAAATGTTGCATGAGGCGTTCAGGGGTGCCCTGCAAAGGTAAAAAAAAAGAAAAAAAAAAGAATGAAGTTTAACATCAAAATAAACTAACAAAAATAGCCATTGCCAACTGGATTCAGAAAAAGGCTTAAAAAATTGTATTCTGGTTCATGAGAGTTACTGTTTTGAAATAACCAAATGTTTTAGAGCAGTGGTTTTCAAAGTGTTTTTGCCCCCTTCAGTGCAGGACAAAAATGCCATCGCCCCCCTCTTCCAATGAACACCTAAACGACAGTAAATCTAGGAGAATATATAGTGAAAGTATACAGGCATAAAGCCCATTTGTAGCAACTGGCGAATGCTTAATTAAATCGTCCTATTTTTCTAGCCTTTCTACCACCACCAATTGAACATTTTACTGTAATTTCTCTAAGGCCCCCTTCACAATTTTAACCCCCTCTTCTTATCCGACTACTTACTCGTCAGCACCCTCTGGAAGTTCATATCACTCCCGAGGGGACACAACTGTCTACTTTTAAAACCACTGTTTTAGAGTGTAAAATCTGAAAAAGTACATTGAACATATTTCTTAATCTTTTTTATAAAATATTACAGGAGTATTCATACTTTGTTTTTATATATCCTGCATGATAATTGGATGAGTTTTCATTTTCAACGGTTCCTGAGCGGCATTATAAACCTCTTTTCAGTAGGGAGAAATACCATGGTAAGAGAGTGAAATTTTACAAATTGATTTAACTTAGACTCTAGAAATTGTATTTCTAATTTCATTAAAATCTGAAATATTTTAATTTTTACTTGTCACATTTGGTCGAGCCCTTTAAGATTCCTAATCAATCTGTTCCAGTTCTTGTAAAAGCTTTTAGACAAGTTATGAATACTCATACACAGTCTTAAGCTTTTTGCGTGAATAACACAAATAAAGTTCTAACAACATGCTAACAAAAAAAATTTGTACATTAAAGTTTCAGACTATTGTCCACATCTTTATTATTATTTTGTCAAAACATAGTAAAAATAACACTATTCAAAGTGAAAACCATAGTCTAAGAATTTGATACATAAATAATAAATCTTAATCTAAAGAATTTCCAGAGAACAAAAGAAACATTTTTCCAAATTACACTTCTAATAATTAAATCACTGTAAAAGTTAACATGCTGTAAAACAACTATCGTAATATCTTATTAAAACTATAAGGGGGTTGTTAATTAAGAATTACATTTTAGTATAAATCAATATTATATTTACTTGGTGAGTACCAACCCAAGTTTGGCACAAGGATATTTTTACATGCCCTTACAAGGGCCTTTTATATATGTCATAACCCTTCACCTAGATGAGCTGCTTTCCTGAGTTAATAAGCCCCATCTACCAGAGGCAGCTAAAGGTAAATGCAATGGGTTTGACTGGGATTTGAACTCATATACTACGATTCTAGAGCCAGAGCTTTTACTATTGCTCCAACTTCACTGCCCAAAATAATCAATATAGTTAAACTGAAATAAGGAAGAATAAATCATTTAAAAAAATTAATTTATAAAAAACAGTTTTTGGTGAAAATTGAAGGTGCTTACCCTAATAACTATATGTCCTTTTCTATTACCGCCATCTAAAACACGATGCTCTGTTACCATAACAACTCTGCCCTGTTCTTCATGTTTTCTAGTATTTTCCACTCCCTAATAAAAGAAAAAAAAAAGAGAAAAAAAAGTAATAAAACAATTTAAAAATTTTTTTTTTTTTAAATTCTTAAAAAAAAAAAATCATCTTAAATTTCTACGGTGGAAGAATCAGCAAAAATAAATCTTCAGATTTCAAGAATGAAATAAATAAAATTTTAGTAGAGTTAGAGTGACATTTTTTGTTTAAATATTTGATTCCCCATAAGATATTTTTACCTAAAATGCAAAATTAAAGACCGTTTTCTTCCTTGAATCCTAAAAAATTAAATTTGAAAAAGCCCTTTTAATATAGCAGACACTGTGTCAGAAGGAAAATCCCTAGTCAATAGCTAAAATGACAGCAGAAACCGACATAGAGCACATAAAAGTTCAATTGCAGTTCTATGTTTGGTTTGATTTAGTTTAGTTTAGTTTGTTTGTTTTCTGGAATATCAATCTCTCTAGGTCATTTAATGCCAAGAATAATCATTTTTTTGATAACAACACACAGTTTTTTGGACTAACACAACATGCGCTATTTTACCGATAGCTGGAGGGAATGTGGGGATGAATACTTTCTCCAAGGGGTATTAGTCCAATTATGAACACAAATGGAATGAGTAGGATTCGAACTCACATAGTACGAATCCGAAGTCCACATTGCCAAATGGACCTTCCCACTTGATTTAGTAAATAATTAAATGTAGACAGTAGCACACATTGCAAGTTTTATATTCTTGGACCAACTCTGATAGGCGAAAATTAGCTAAGTAGCAGCATATAATCTTGTATAAAGATATATCAACTTCTGATGAAAGTAAAACAAAAAAATATTTAAGTAATTGAATTTTTTCTTCTTCCCCATACTATGTATATTTATACTTTTATATAACTAAAAAAATCAGCTGAATGCAGAAGCTGTGATCCCCCAATTTTTGATTCAGCATTTTGAAAAAGTTCCCCACACAAGAAATATCTTCTCAGATATTTATTATGTGTGGAATTAAATTGGCTTGGTATACTATCAGGCAAGGGTGAGTAGGTTGGCCACCACTTGTCACCTGGTCCAGTTGAAGACTAGTAAGGAGTGGACTGCTGTCAAGAGGTCACAGAGTGCTTTGCACTGAATAGCCCTGGTTGGCATCATCTAGTGCATAGACTCTCATACAGGACTTGATGACATAAGACCACATAATGCGACCAAGATGAGACCGCAGAGCAAGAGATGGAGTTAGATAAAAAAAAAATTAAAAAAAACATACAATGGGGCTTATGCCTTTCTCCCAGTTCCAACCAACCTTTTGACTGGAGATAAAAATCTTTATCATTATTTCCTGTAGACTATTGGTTCACATTTATGGTAGATGGCTCAATAGAATCTCAGTTGTTTGTTTTGCAGGATATTAACCTTTTTTTAATGCCAAGAACAATCAATACCTTATAAATGTTCTCTTTGTTCATGCATAGTTTTTTAATAACACAATGAGTGCTATTTAGTCTATAACTCAAGGGAAGGTGTGAATTCTTACCTTTCCCAAGGGTATTAGTTCACTTATGAAGATGAATGGAACAACTAGGATACAAACAGATGTATCACTATTCGGAAGTCTGACTGACTACTAGGACAAGTGAAATTCCCCAATCTCAGTTATAAAAAATACAAATAAATGATAAGTAAGTTTTGCATTTAAAATAGAGTAAACCAACTAAAATCAAATATTTCTGAATATAAAAGTTGAATTGGTAGTAGGGCATTTTTTAACCCTTGTAGATTAGTTAATGTCAACAGCTGCTTACTTTATGAAAATTAATTATGGGATTTTTCTTCTTAAGGAGAAGTCCAAAATTTAACAGAATTTATAAATATGTGGTTGTATAAAAAAAAATTAATGCTTTTTTTGGTACCTGGTGCAAGATGCGGTAATACTCATTTTGTGCAATGCATACAAATTGACAATCATCCACACGGGTATGCATAACCCCATTATGGGTCTGCTTTTCTAAAGTGGGAAGTACACCAAATCTGAAAAAAAAAAAATAAAATAAAATAAATAAATATATATATATATATATATATATATATACACACACTCTCTCTCCCTCTATAAGTGTGTCTGTCTAAGTATATATATATGTGTGTGTGTGTAGAAGTGTGGGTAACAAAAAACAAAAACAAAAAACCCAGTAATTATTTAAGAAAATTAATGCTTTCTTCCCCTCTATTTTTAAGTCTCTTAATTCCAAAATAGAACACACATACTGCCCATACCACACCCAAAAATCATAATATCCAAACCGAAGCATAACAGTCACACTTAGCAGAAAGATAAAAAACTAGCAACCTCACAGCTAGACATCCCTAATCAAGTGGCAGACATTTATTCCTTGATATTTCTGTCACTCCTGCTCAGTCTGAAATCTTAATGCTTTTGTCTCTTTATGTGTTTATTACTTGATTGATTAGTTAGTTACTTATCTAGCCATTCTACACTCATTGGTGGGATTTGAAAAATAAACCATTTCTAAAAAATACAAATAAATGATACTACAAGTTCTATATAAAGAGTGAAACTAAAGAAATCCTTTTCAGTATGAAATAAACCAACCCACTGATGAGCTGCCATAAGCAGTGAAACACATAGCGAATGGGCTTATAAAATAATGTGTTTGTTATCCTTATAATGTAATATTACATATTGCTTTGAATTATAAAAAAAAAAAAGTTAATTAATTTTTCAGGGATGCTTTTCACATGATTGAGTAAGCATAGAGACATAAAAAAAACAAATACAAGTATATACAAACTATAAATTCAAACCATACAAACTATAAAATAAATAAAATCAAAGTAAATAAGTTTAAATTTTTCAAAGCATTGCCCTCCCCTTTTTTTTTAATACTTGCTAACTTGTAGATTATCTAAAGACATTAAAAATACAATGGTGCTGTTCCTAGCTAGAAAATTTAGTACAAAACAAAAAACGTTAAAATCAGAAGTGTTGAAATGTATAAAAGCCACACAAAGACACACATAGACAGACATACATACAAATTCACAATTATATAAACAGAGAAAATAGCCGACAAACTTTAAAACCATTTAGCATGTATTTAATTCTTTGTGGTGTAAGAGATAGGTAAAAGTTGTTTTTTTTTACCTGTTGCCCATAGTGAGGATTTTTTTGCTTCCGTCTGGATAAGTGATTTCTACCTCCCCATTAAGAATGACAGACCAGGAGTCCAGCTCCTCTCCATCCTTCATTACAAGAACACCTGCTTTCTTAACAACTGCAAACACCATCACAGCACATAAGGCCCGCCTTGTAGCTAATGTCATATTCGCAAATGCCTGAAAAAAAAGTGAATCAAAAAGACAATATCATTAGCAACTGGCGCATCTGTAAATTTACTTATAAATATAAGTAAATTTACAATATAATATAAAGATACAATAAACCCATTCTTTATGGAAAATTTGTTGTATATAGATTGAAAGCTTTATAAAATCTCTTCTTTTATACAAATTGTTGCATCTATCACGTCAGATTTAAAACTTCATTTTTTTTTAATGATTTTAATGAAACCATACAAGGTTGGTTAGTTGATTTTGTTTTACAACATATCAACCTTTTTAGGTCATTTAATGCAGAGAACAATCATTTTTTGACAAATATTCTTTTTGTCCAATTACTTGAATAACTCAATGTGCATTATTTAACCCATAGCTGGAGAGAATATGGAGATTCAACCTTTCCCAAGAGTATTAGCTTAGCCCAATCCTGAACACAATTGAATGGCTAAGATTCAAACTCTAATACTACATTTACAAAGTTTGACTGCCTACCCACTAGGCCAAGTAGACCTCCCTCCTACAACAAGGTAAATACAATTGTAGAATTTTAATTTGGTGCAGTTATAGCTTAGTTATGCACTCCATGTTATATATTAATGTGAGGAAGAAAAACATCCATTGCAAAATAGTTTTAAAATCTACTTCAATCAATAAGCCTAAATCTTCAATCAGTTATTTTGTTTAACATAGTACAAATGAAAAAAAAAAAAACTCAGCTGGGCATTTCTGATATGAAGGAGTGTAAAAGTAGGGATTCATAATTAATAAATACTTTTGAATTCTAAATTTAAAAAAATTAAATATGAAATGATCATTTATATTATATTTATTTACTTGGTGAGGAACAACCTAAGTTTTGCACAAGGCCATTTTTACGTGCTCTGACCCGGGCTTTTTATATTTGGTGTTACTCTTCACCTAGATGAGATACTCTCTTGAGTTAACAAGCCCCATTTGCCTGAGGCAGCTAAAGATGAATGCAATGGTTTTGACTGGAATTTGAACTCGCGTACCACGATTCCAGAAACTGAGCTTTTACCAATGCTCCAACTTTGCTGGAAATGATCATTTATATACAAACATAGAAACACCTAAATATATTCAGACACATTTCATTAAAAAGAATTTTAATTTTTTTTTTATATTGTTAATTCAATTTGTTCTTGTTTTCTTACAAGAAACTTAGTTGTGTGAGTCGAGAATCCTAGTATATTCCCCTTCTTTCAAATGATTTTAGTCCCTCTTTGACCATCTTCAGGAATTGTTTTTTTTGTCAGTTACATTTTAATCTTCTGTTTTGATGTTTTTGTTGTGGTAGTTAGGATGTATTCTGCCCAGGTATACTAGACCTAGATAGATGTATACATATTTATAAAAAGGATTGCATTCAAAAGATACTTACAGAAAAGTGTCTCATAAAATCTAAAAGTGTTTCGATATCATCTTCTGTCCTATGTTCTGGTAACTTTTCCAGACTGTCATAAACAATGTCCCGTGCAGGGTATAGCTGAAATTTAATTAAAAGACATTCATTAATTTTCATACAAAATAAAAACATAGCTTCTCACTTCCTTTCTTCATCCTCTTTCTTGTAATCAAAAGTCGAAACCAAAACAATGAAGTCAACAAGATTTCAGCAGTTGATTGGCTCAAATGAAAAATGGGAATCATAACGCAAACACATCCAATAATAGCCATTTAATAAAGAGTTTAGAATAGTTTATTCATAAAGAAAAATAAGAGATAAATGAAAATAATTTAAAAAAGGATAGAGGAAAAAAAACAACTTCAAAATATATGAAAAAAAATAACAAAAAAACAAAACAAATAATAAAAGTAAAAGCAAAAGTTCCATAAAATTACACAATTGAAATAAAATACATATCAAAATGGACACAATATAAAAGAAGACACATTACACCAGAAATTGCATGCAAGAAGTGATACAAAAATAAGGAAAAAGATGAGGGAAAAGAAATGAAAAACAAAAAAAAACAAAACAAAAAAAAAAAACAATTTACTCTCAATTATCAATCATACAGAACAACCAATTTAAATGAAACATTTTATGTCTTTGTCCTTGAGGCAATTGTAATGATTTGAAGAAGAAAAGAAGCTAAAAATCTTTATTTAATTCTAATACTTTTTCATAAAATATAGCAAAGTTTGTTTCTTACAAAATTCATTCATAAGAATCCAATTTTTTATTGGTGTTTTCAATATTTTCCAATTTGTGCACTATAGTCAAGGTAACTAACTGTCTTCCATTTTAAATTTAGTAACGTTTATTTTGAGCAAGAGATTTCTTATTCAAAAATAAATATAATCTGTAAAAGAAGTCAAGAAATAAAGATATACAGTAAAACTCTTAAACTCAACATCTGACATGTTTGCTTATGAGAGTGCTGTTGTGAATTAAGTAAGAAAAAGGTTCCTATTTATTATAACACAAAAATTTGGATATAAAGAAGTATAATTATGTTCAGATTTAAAATTCTATTGCATTTCATTAATTTATGTTATGAAAAATCAAAACAAATAACACACTTCATGGCATCCCTTTCAATAGATGAACATTCCAAAATAGTCTAATGCTAGCTTGAGTTGGCTGATGCAGGGCTATCAGTCAATCGAGCTATGCCAACACTGTAAAGGAGCCCGTCTGGCTACCAATAAAATTATCAAGGATATCCTTGTTATACATTTTAATACATGCATTCTGGTTAGAGTCACTTTGCTTTGCCAGCAAATAATGTGTGTCTAATAGCTACTGGGCATAGTCAAGCCAAAATGCAGAGATCACTTGGTGCATTAATAATGTAATGACTGATAAAAATACAGGGATGAAAAAATTGCCAATGACAAGTGACAGATGAATAAACAACATGTCACAGAAGATCAAGCATGGTGATGATAAATATTTAAAAAATTGTTAATCTCAGGTAAATATAAGCAAACAATACAGAAGGTTTTTCTTAATGTTTATATAAATAAATCATCTATTTATGAATAAATCTATATTTAATCACCAACAAAAAAAGGACAATTTTTAAGTAGAACATTGGAGGTTGAGATTATAGGGCAAAAGAGAAAATTGTAGCATAATGACTATAATGTTCTTAATCAGTCAGCCATGTTCAGATGTGGCATAGATGGTAGGTGGAGCTATCCACAAGATTTCATACACAATCTCTAGTGAGATATTGCAAAAAATATTCTCTCTTTATCACTCTCTATCTTTCTTTGTTAATAACCACTTGTTTGAGTGAACGTAGCTTTGCTTCCCAGAATTCACCAGCTGTATCTGCCTAAATTTGGGGAATCAGTGTTGTCTTTTTTCATTGATGAGTTACTTGCCCAAATAATTAAGCAACTGAAAGTGAATGTAATAGACATCCATTTAGTGTGTGAAAATTAGAAATAATATTAAACTGAACTAATAAAGCTTAAGAAACTGGCAAGAATTATTGTCTTTCCACAAAGTTATTTCTGGGTTTTCTTTCTCATCAAATTGCCAGATGGTTTCTTGCTATAAAAGTGAGGAAACCAAGAACACAACTGGACACCAAACAAGGGCTATCCAATATGGACAGAAACTAGGATATATATAACGGAGCTGAATTATAGTGGATTACTTATGCATTGGATTTAAGGCTGATATAAAAATACTGAGTGTTGCTTTGGATCTTAATCTAATTCTTTAGTAATGAACGGTATGATAAGGGTAGAAAGTGCTTCATTTAAAGATGCAAATAGTATGTTTACAAAGAGCTTTGGTATAAAAGCAATGACAAATCTACCAACAAAGGAGAGATTGTGAAAGATTCAAGGATGGATTATAAAAGGTTAGATTTGATCTTTTGCCAACTGAACATCAGGGTTGTCTTTAAAACAAAAGGGGCGTGAGTTCAAATCTCACCAACTGATAATTTTTCATCATTGCCCATCTATGCCGTTTACTTGCTGCTGTTACTGCTTGGCTGTTCAAGTAAGTTGCAAGTAAATGCAACTATAAATCCAGACAAAAAAAAAAGAAAAAAGAAAAAGAAAATTGGTCATAAAAACAAAAAAATACCCCCCTTCTATATCTCTCCCACACACACATAAAAAAAAATTAGTACTTATTGCCTATCTTCATTTCTGAAATGAATAACTTATACTAATAAATCTTTGATTCTTGTTCTCATTTTAATTGTTTTATTATTCACTAGATCTCTGAAATGAGACAACTCAATTGCATTATTTACGGTTCCATGAATGCTATCACCATCTTGATTATCATATTATCAATATATCTAATATTGAAATAAGTCACAGTAAGTTGCATTGTTTCATAATCATAGGCTCATTATTTATCTTCCTTTTAATTTATTGCAATCATTCACCAGTAATTTCAATTCTTCAAATCCACAGCCAGCATTACAAACAGGTTAGAATTATGCCAGTCATGATTAATCTTTTAACATCTCAAAATAATTTTTAGGGTAAGCAACATCGATAACTGATCTTGGTTGCTCACTGTATTGTCTAATTAATGATCCACTTTAGATCATTCCAATCAGAATCTAATTTATACTGCTGTTGCCTTGTATGAGTTCTTCTACAGAGGTGACTTTCAGCATAACTTCTCACCATGACTGAATCAGAAACAGGTCCATCAACTTAACTTCAACACCATCTCTTTACACAAGACTCTAGCAAATAATACAGGATTATTTTCTTTCCATCCAGAATTTGAACTATTTTTTAAGTCTCTGAATGCTATTTGATTGTCATATTCACTATTTAAGCTTCTCAATTTATGCTTTTAAGTTTATGCTTTTTATGTATGTTGAACTTTTATGCTTACTGGAATGATCATACAAGAATTAAAAGAGAAATAATCACAAAAGTGCATCATACAAAAACTATTATAAAAAGGATAAATTATAAATGGTAATATTGCAAGAAAATTTAAGAAAAAAGTTAATAAATCATCAAAACAATCAGATAAAGAAAAATTTATTGATCAAAGGAGTGTAAAAAAAATAAAATTTGAGTAAAATTGAATTTTTGGCAATTTTATAGATAAAGTTGTGAGGATTCCCATTTTTCTTATTAAATTACTTGCATTGGTTGATGTGTACTTAGCATCCTAATGGATTAATCAAAAGTTCTGTATTCAATTTTATAATTTGTATTGCTTTTAATGTAATTTATATATCAGATAAAAAGAAGAGTAATAGTAACTAATAAATAGGATTATTTTAGAAGTTGTAGATCTCCACTGACCATGGCCTTTTCAAAGTGGCTTCCTGGCCAAAATAATTAATTAAATGAAAAATAATAAAATTATGAGAAATTAAAGCAAATAATAAGACAAAAAAAAAAAAAAAACAAACAAACAAAACAGCAAGGTTAATGCACTTGTTAAAAAAAATACAGAATAATCAAAATTATAAGTGCTATGAGAGAAATAACTAGAACACAAATAAGCATTAATAGATCATTAGAAAAAAAATCTTGCAATTTTAGCAGAAGAGTTATTAACATGAGATAACAAATGCTATAACTAATGAGAGTAAATGAGAATGCAAAAAACTCTGATGGGCCATGATTGCAAGAAAATCAGGAAAAAAAATGAAATGCTGCATCTCACGAATGTCCTGTAATGTAAGTAATAAAGGAGATGAAGCCAATCCCAAAGTTTAAGCAAGCAGCAGAAGAGAGATAGCAAGAAATGTTTTGCATCCAGTAGCTATAAACAAAGATATCAACAATTACACACATGAACCGATTCATTGATATGAATACAAGTGTCCAGAAGAAATCACACATACATCTCTAATGAACTAAAAATTAATCGATGCAATGAACAGACAATATGACAACACTCAGAAGAACAATATTGAATTTAGAGATTTGATTGTATAAACAATGACTGAATTTAGAAAGGGGGTGTGAATATTTAGATCAATGCCTTGGTTGACTTTTTTTTTACATTAAAAATATGACTCTAAAATTACTATAAATAATCCTTAATAAAAAATTTATTAAAAAAAACTTTTTTCTTTTAATCAAATTTAAACTTAGTCTTATTTTTTAACAGAATCCTAGACTCACACATGAGATGCGGAAGTCTAATTTTTAGAATTAGTGTAATCTTTATCAAGAAGAGTTGCTCTCCTGAGTTAATAGACCCCATTAGCTTGGAGCAACTATAGTAAAAGTAATGATTCAATTCAGATTTGCACATGCGTATTAGGATTCCAAAGTTTAAGTAATTTAACCACTGGCCCACTGCACTTAAATTGCATGTTAATGCAGAAATTACAGACATCTTATGCCTAAGGTATTATTGTTCTAAAAGTAAATCTGACAAAATAAGAAGAGTTTGCACTGGCATATAAGAATGATGAATTCAAAAAGCCAAACTCAAAATTTGCATTATTTACTATTATGTTAGCAGAATTAATCATTAATAATCTGGTTTTGGTTATTTTCTCACTTATATTTAAAAAAAGAAAATGAAAAGTCAAAATTTTAAGCAAGACATTGGCCAGAAATCCACTTGAGAAAATATTAATGAGGTGGTTGGGGGTCAAGGTAAATAATGGGCCTTGGGGAGTGTAAATGAATAAGCGAGAGAGAGAGAGAGAGAGAGAGAGAGAGAGATAGAGAGACAACAAAATAGTGTATAATCGATTCTAATTATCAAACATTTAATTAGAAAATGCAGAAAAATCATTTGCTTAAAAATCTTTTGGAAAAAATGAATTAGAAAAAAGTAGAGACTCTATAGGCTTATCAAAATAAATATTCATTTGAATTTCATTTTAGCTCATAAATACTAGTATTCACTAACTGACATTGATATATATCCCAAAACATACAAAAAAT
>JAUZSX010000036.1:412513-428435 GCA_034780655.1 Idiosepius hallami
ACTTGGGCAGGATTTATTCAATCAAATAAGTTTGATTAAAAAAAATTGATCGCTCCTATCTACTTAATTTTTTTCATCTTGTCTGTTCTTTTAGATACAATTGTTTGAATATCTATCTGTGTGTGTATATTTTAATGTGCTGTAAAAAAAATGCCATATATATCAAAAGAAAATTTTCATATATCAAGTTTATATTCAAATTTGAAAAAAAAGTAAATCAAAGAATGATAAAAATATTCCCCATTACATATATAAATACATACAGACATAAAAATGCACACATATACACACATCTTAATACACTAGCACACACACACATACACTTATGTAAACGCACACATACATATATTTATGTAAACACACCTACACATGTAAACACAAGGACAAATAATCCATAACCTCGCCCTCTAAATCTTAACACACCAAAGAATTAAGACCTAAAAAACAGAATTCTCTAATAGAGTTGATCAGAGATAAATAAACTAAGCGAGAATAAATAAATGGAAATAAATAGAATATTCTGACGCACCAGGCAAATTGTCAAGTATTACTTGTTAAGGCCAACAACTTTAAACATCAAAGTATAAAATGTCAAGTAGTTTGTATTCGCCATTAATTAGAAAGTATTTTTTCTTTTTCAAAAAAAAATTTTAAAAAATAAAAAAAAATAAAACACGACAAAGTAAAAGTTTATCAAAATCTGTCTAATTTATCTATAATAAATCAATCAGATGTTCAATTTTTAAACAAAAAAAAAAAAAAAAATTGGTATAAAAAAGTGGGAGGATGTTTACAAAGAAATTTTTATTTTTATTTCAAAGTTAGAAATGATTTCATGAATGCTTGATTTCACATTTTTGTCCATAAATTTAATAAAAGTTGAAAAAACTTTTTAGCTGTTAAAATTAAAGAAAAGAATAATTAAAATGCAATGTTTATAAAGACATTAGCAGTTAATGGTTCTTTTTAGTTGTCATATTATCAAATACATCATAGCAAACTAAACCATATAACAATTATAAAATGTATGTAAAAATAAAAGTTTATCCAGAATTGTTGATTCTAATTTAGTAATGTCTTAATTTTAAAAATGGTTTTCAGGTACATTTATTGTACAGGCCCAATAGTGACAGCATCTATTACATAGTAAAAAAATAATTGAATTTTGATATTTGTTATAATGCAGGTCCTTTTTTATAGTCTCAAACTAAAATTTTTTAGCAGGGTTTAAGAGCAATTTTAAGGTTAAATTCTGTTATTTTTTGATTGATTATGTAATTTTTTAAAACATTGGTTCACTACTATAAGAAAAGTTTACAAGAAATAAAATAAAAGTCTTGTGGCTATTTTTTGCAGCCCATTTCCTGAGTCAACAAGTATGTCTCCTTGACAACACAGATATCTACCCAACTTTGTTCCTAATTAGTTTATACAGAGAGTTGAGGGTGAGTGCCCCAGTAAACAATGACCCCACCATACTTAAGCCCAAATTAATTACAGAAGGGTATACTGGCATAAAATAGCACATGGTCAAGCTAAGAAGGAAAAAAAGGTGGTGGCTACAATATTTACTTCCTGTTCTTACCTTACAAAGTGTTTGAAAAAAAAAGTAGAAAAGGAAGAACAGAGAACATCTAAAAAAGGGCAAGACAAAAAACTAAGCTAAAAAAAAAAAAAAGAAAGAAAGAAAATTTCAAATTAAAAAATATTTAATTAAATTGAACAATAAGCCAAGGATGAAATGTTATTATGGGTTTTAATAGATAGTTAGAAACTATACACATTTTTATTTGTTTAATGCTTGTAACAATTTTTTTTTCAAATGCTTTTAAAATCTAGATATGAAAATAGTTATTTCTGAATATTATAAGAAACTAGAAATATTGTCCAGCTTTGCCCAGGAACCAGGGACTTTTCATCAAGGTAATTAAAGAAGCCTTGTATATAGGAAAGCAGATAATGTTTGTTTTTATACAAAAAACATTTCTAATGTTTTCAATTTAATCCATTTCTAATGCTTTCTCATACTAAATTCATAAGGTTAAAATAGCCTATTATATAGGAAGGCAATACAGTACATGTGCAAATATTTAGTGGTTTTGGATTTTTTTAAAATAACCATTGTAGTTGCTTTTCTAAAGCACTCCATGTATTATTATTTTTTTGTATTTTCTAAAGTGCTACAGGATGTAGGGTCTCATACAAACATGAAAATCTGATTATTTTAAGTAGACTGATAGTCCTACCAGAAGGGACGATCATAGTACTGAAATATTCTCAGATTGTTAAATTAGTAGAAAGAGGATCAAAGCAAAAATTGATTGAAAGCAATCACACTTATGCAGAAAATGGTAATGCAAAAAATTTAAACCTTAAGGAGTTAATCCCTTGCTTAAAATTTAATCAATTTAGAAGGGGTTTTGCAATAATTTGTCAGTTGCTTTTAGTATATACTAAAAAAGAGAAAAAAAACTATTATTGCTCATAAGTTTGTCTAAAAGAAACATATTCACTAGATCAAGATTTATTATCTAAATAAAGTTTTATGAAATTTCCAGTCCAGAATTTATTTGCAATGTAGACCACAAATCAATAAAGATTGTTTATGATCAATATATTTGACACCAGCCAATAAAGTAAATGGTTACGAGTGAATTGTAAATTAATTGGCTTACCTTTATTGGCTTGCTTTTTTCCTTCATAAGATGAAATAATAATTATATTTTGGAAGGATTGATAATTAAAAATATGGAATAGAACCAACAGAAGTTTCATCAGGAAGAATTTTCATCCATTTTTATTATTAGGTTGGTAAATGGCAAAAATGAATTTATTCTTTTAGCTAAGAATGAATATCTTAGCTACATAAAGGAATTAATTTTGGTCATTATACTTAAAACCCTGCCTTGTATTAACAAATGCTATAAATAATGTTAATGTAACAATAAATGACTCTAGACAAACTTTAGATTCAAGTCATTGGTTCTTGAAGTCATGTGACATAGAAAATGACTTTTTGTTGCTAAATAATATGAGAAAGATATACCAATTTTTTTTTCCTCTATAAATGAGTTAACTGATCCATTTTTAAAATCTAACATCTGCAACTTGTATAACTGAACTATGGATATTGAGCAGAATGATTGTCATTTTAAAAAAAATATCCTCAGCCCAAAGCTTATATCCAAACATAATAAATAGAAAAACAAACCAAAATGGAAAAAAATAGGTTTAGTGATGATAATTTACATTAAACTTTTTTTTCAAAGGGGAGGGTAAGAACTAGTTTTTCTGCTCAAATCAGAATTAAAACAATAGAGCTGATAAAATTAGACTGCTAAAGTCAATATTGAAAGAGTTATTTTTAACAGATTTACTTAGCGTAGCTATTAAATAACCAGGCCAAGATTATTAGGAAACAAAGCCACAGTATTAATAATTAGATAGATTCACCTGCTCACTCTTGTTTTGCAAAGTTCACTAATTGGAACCTTGGAAATGTCATTCTAGATAATAAACATTTCATTCCTAATTTCATTGTAAACACAAAAGAAAAAAAACCCTGTTTAAAGGATATGTAAGTATTATTATATCTGACAAATTAGATAATTATTTGCAGTATCTGATGGGACAAGTACTTTCTTTCACTTTCAATAATAATATTTCTTTGATATCAAAGTTTTTGCAACATCTTTTTAAACAGTTATTTATCTACCACAGGGGTTCTCAATCTTGTTTTAACCATGGACCTCTTTTCTCTTCTTTTTTTTTATGGAACCCTCATAACTATTGGTCATAAATCATTATACTATTTTTCACTAATATAAATTTCAATTTAAACAAAGAAATATTATATAATAAATATATTATTGTTATATGAAAAGTAATTTAATGCGAATAAAGTATTCTGCAAAAATTATAATAATGATGATAATAATATTAGTAATAATAATCAAAATAATAGTGATATTAAAACCTATTGGAATTGGTTTTCATCATGGACAACCAGAATATCCCTTTGGATCCCCAATTCATTAAATTTTTTCCAGTGGAGCCCCAGAAATATTCCATGGATTCTAGTTGAGAACCCCTAATCTACTCTATCCTAGACCAAACATAACAATGTGACTGAAAATATGTTATATGAAAAAAAGTTATTTTAAGATAAAAGAAATGAAAGGAGTTGAAAAAATAATTATGAAAACAAGATAAATTGCAGAAAAAAAAATCAAATAGAAATCTAGTGTTTAAGTTTTAGTTATAGTATTAAAAATTAACCGGAAATCTTATTAGCTTTCTTGAAAATTTGTCCACCATCTTGTAAACTGGATTCAGAAAAAAATAAAAATTCCTTAAAAAAAAAGAGTAGGAAGAATGAGTTCTAATTTCACATAAATTCATATTGGTAAGATGATACATGACTGTATAAACTATTGCATCATTTCATGTCATAAGTCACATTATAAACAACTTCAATTTAACAAAGTTTTTGCTTGCATATATTTTCCATTGATCTTTTACATTTACTCACTAGTGTTTTGGTATTAATGAAATTGGCCTTAAAAATTGATGCCTAAATGTATCCACACATACTCGATATGTGTTTTAATAATTCTAGAATGCCAATATTAAAAAACAAAAATCACAGTAAATAAAAAACTGATTGGAAAAAAGTTTTTCATATGTTTTATTATCGAAAGGCTGTGGAGTATGTTGTTGTGTGTGTGTGTGTGTGTATGAGAGTGAGAGAGAGATTGAGTGAGACTGAACCAAAATCGGGGAGGGGATGGAAAAAGGAAGATAGAAAAATAGACCGTAGAAAAGATATAAAAGAAGAGAGAAAGAAAAAAAAGAAAAGCAAGACGAGAACGAAATGAAAGCAAGGGGAATGGAAAGAGAACAAAAGGAACCGAGAAAATACGAGGGGAACGAAGAGAGAGACAGGGAACGAAAAGAAGACAAGGACAATGGAAAAAAGAGAGAGGAAAAAGAGGAAAAGAAAGAGAGAGAGAGAGAGAGAGAGATGTGATGTACAGAGAAGGAATGACCAATTTCATATTTTGTTAAATACTCTTAGAAAAAAAAATGCTTTTTTCAAAATAAAAACTTGAGGAAAAAACAAAAAAAACAAATAATCAAATCTAATGAAACTTACTTCGGATGTTTCACCATAGCCTTCTTCCTCGTCTGAATCTACCATGCTTTCCGTTAATCCACTGTAATCCAAGTCTACATTCTCTTGTCCATCAATTGACGAATGCATGTCCGAGCCAGAGTAGGCACTTGATGTGTCACTGGCACGAGAATTGCGCTTTAAGCGTTGGTCTCTAAAACATTGCTCTGCTGCTGAGAGGGGCATGTGAGCCAGATGGGGAGGAAGCTAAAGAAATTGAAAGACAGAAATTTATTTTTTAAAATAAACTCATTTAATACAATCTTTAAAATTTCTAAAATGGTTTTATTATACACACACACACACACACATACACACCTATTGTACAGAACTGACTTGACAATTCAATCTTAGGACATGAGAATTTTATATAAAATACTCTATCGAGTTGTTTGTCTATAGTATAAGCATTTTTTTTCTCTCATAACTTGGGCTTTTCAATCTTGTATGATTTTTTAACCTATGACTATTTCCCTATTCTTTTACTCTGTCTCTCTAAATTATATATATATATATATATATATATATATATATATATATATTAGAAAAAGTGGAAAATAAAATACCGACAATGTATGATAGCCACTAAATGCAAGATTTTGTTTTTGTCCAAACAAAAAATACCAATATATGACTTGACCATATTGTCCAATTCAGTTCTTGTTGGATCACCAAAGTTAAGTAACATGGTAGTCAATACTTAGATGGGTGACCATTTAAGAATACTTGGTACTGTATCTTGTGCCGGGGTGGAAAATACCTAGGTTAGAGTCTAGAGGAGCATTTAAACCAATAAATAGATGCACCCTAAGTCTTTGGTAAGACAGGAATCTCTACATGCAGCTGGGGACCACTTGTGAAGTTTAAATTCCCACAAGACTCACCACTGAATTGTGTATTCAGTGGTTGAGTCGGTTAAACCTGCAGGAGTCAGTATGCCGACAAACAACCAAAAATACCACTTAACTATATATTTTATATATATTTATGAACAGAATATTAGTTTTAATATAAATGTAATATTAATCTGAAGAAGAAAGCTGATATAAAGCAAACATCATGAAAAAAGTAGTACAGTAATGTAAAGATTTAGATTTACTTAAAAGTTATGGCTGATAATATATCTAAATTCTTCAGAATTAATTAGAAAGGGAAAAAAAAGCTAAATATGTTTTAGTGACATTAAAACTTTTTTTTACTATATTCATTACAAGAAAGATAAGAGACGATAAGAAAAAATGAATTTTTAACGAAAATCCAAAATAAGAGAGAAAATAATAGAAGCAGAAATATATATTTATCCATTCTGATTTCTTTTTCAACAAGAGAGAAAAGAAATAGTAAAAACCAATGGTAAAAACCAAAAGAGAGTAAAGTTAATCATTAACTTGTGCTGAATTAAAATAAAACCTTATATAAAACTCTTGCAACATTCTTAAGGCTGCTATTTATTGCCAAAATAAACTAGACTGATTTTTTTAAGGAGATTGAAACTTTTTTTTTCTCTCTCCATAATTGTAAGCATTTCAATCTGAAAATGTAACCAGTCAACATTTTTTTTTACTGCTTATGCATCGAGAAAATTGAATCAACTCAAAAGAAAGGGAGAATTTTCTTGATTGCTGAATCAATCAATATTTTGTGAAATATTTTCTATTGATTTTTGCACATCAATTTAGCATCCATGACAAACGTGTGAATTGATACTGGCACTAAAAAGAAGAGGCTATTTTTTTTTTTTTGTTGCAAAGAGCAAGCATTCAAATGATTCTAACCCCAAAATAAAGACAAATTGAATTTATATTTAAGGAGAATTTTAGGAAGAATCAAAACAACAAATAATAAAGTTTAAAAAAAGGCAATGTGGGATTGGATGGCGCTTTAATTCCAGAGTCCATTTTATGCATTGTTTAACAGGAACAGTTTTTATGTGTGGGTTAGGGGAAAACAAGATTGCATATTTTTTTATTAAACTAATTTTTTTAAAAAATCTTTTTTTTTTTTTTAAATCATAGTGTTTATTAACTATAAAAGATTAAATCTGATTTATGGCTATAAAATAAGTGCCTAATGTCAAATAATTTTCATCTATTAAATATTTTGCACTATCCACTTGTAACCCTTTTAAAACTTATCTATTGAGAGAGAAGAAAACTAAATACTCCTATAGTAATAATATAGAACATTTAAGGTTAACATAATATAAATTTATTTTCAATTCATAATTTATAGCATTTGTTTTCCAGTAGTAAACAATTAAAATCTTTTTGAATCCATCTCTCTCTCTCTCTCTCTCTCTCTCATTCATTTACTAAAAAAAAATTTTTTTTTGCATTTATTCAACTTACTTGGTCAGTGCTGGATTCGGAATGCGTGCGACAGAACTTCATATTTGCCTCCCCTCCTGCTCCAGGATGATCTGGAGGTACATTCATACTGGTACCTCCACCGTGGCGTTGCTGCTGCTGCTGCTGTTGCGAACCACCTTTCAAAAGGTGAACATCTGGATAATCAATCTGCAAGAAGGAAAAAAAATAATATAAAAAAAGATAGATTTAGAAAGAGATAAGAAAATAGACAAAAAAAAATGTTTAACTAAAATTTCAAATGAGGGATTTGTTTTTCTAAAATAAATTATTTTCATTCATATTTATGGTTGGTTGGCAAGCGTCTGTCCATACCAACAATGCTCTAGAGATCGATCTATGGCATCTTATGACTAATGATGGCCCACAAGGCCCAGACCCTGTGTGGCCAGTGGTGCATCTCCAGCCTATGCTGCACCTCCCGTAAGAGTGGCGGTATCTCAAGTACGATCACACCAGAACAAGCAACAGCAGAGTGTTGGCAAGCTGACGCAAAAAAATTTTTTTTTAAATTCGTATTTATATTAATAATAAAATAAAATGTTTTTTTTTTAAACCAACCATAATCATTATATATCAATTTCATTTTATTTCTGTTTTAAATTCTTTTTTTTTTCTTTCTTCTTTTGAACTGAGCAGTTTTATTAACCCTATTTGAGTTTATTGTTTAAGCCTTTGTAGATTGTTTTACACTGAAATTTGTTTTGAAGATGCATAATGAATGATGTATAAGAACTTGTTCTTAAGATCTTGCCTTCTGGAAAGAGGAGGATGATATCATGGAAGATTTAAAACAAAGTTAATCAGAACAGAATCCAATAACAAAGCAAATTCATCTCTAAGAACTCTAATTAAGGTCTTGTTAGTCATGTTAATACAAGCAATAAAATCAAAACCACCCAATATTAGCTATTAACTTAAACACATTAGTAAAGTGCCTGTAATAGTGGATCAACAAGCCATGTAGCATATGATAATAACTTTGTATCAATTGCAGTTTTGTATTCAACTTGGTAAATAATTTAACCAAAAAATTAGAAATAAAAATTCGAGGTCATATCAGCATTATATTTCTAAAAGTGGATCATTTTGCAATGATCATTCATTTTAAAATAGACACTGACCTTTTTATTCTCTCCTCCCAAGTTTAACCTTTTAATCGTTTTATTCAAACAGTAGTGAGGTCAGTGTTGTACATAGCACTATCCTTAGAGCAATGAAACAGATTTATTTAAAAAAAAAAAAAAAGAGAGAGAAATGAAGGTGGGGTAATCTAAAGTTCTACTAACAATTGTCATTTAGTTATCAGGGAAAATAAAATTGAGTCATCAACTGGAGAGAAAAAAACCCCAAAAGACTGTGACAAAAGAAATAGAAGAGATTCATTTTTTTTACCATCCTTTCTATGATAAAGATGTTCTTTTTTTTTTTTTTATCCATTTAGTATTTTAATACCAGGTTTAAATGCATATAAAAACTAGTGAAATAAATAAGTTTAGAACAACAGAGCGTTTATTTTCTGTAACCCATGAGATAAGATCAATTTTATAAGAATTTTTCGGACCTTTGTCGTCATCTTTATTTTTTAGTGAAACAAATAAAAATAAAGATGAGGACAATGAGAGCCTCTGTTTTTGTATTTTTTAGTTAATTTTTTTTTTTTATCTCATCCACTCTATATAAAATTTTAGAAATCCCTACAAAAAAGATAACAAAAAGAAAAAAAAAATCCAACAAATATTAAACCATTTTTTAATAAAATATTTTGCTAAGTTTCTATTACCCTTAAAAATCTTTATCTCTAACTCAAAGTCACTCATTTATATAGTCATTTTTTTTTAAATATTTAATTCCACTTTGATTATTTTGTGCTAAAATAATTCATTGGTGAGAAGTCAATTTCCCTTTTACTCTGAAAGTATAATTCTCAGCAAAATCTAAGTTAAAGGATTAATGATGGAAAATTAAGATATTTTTGTTTCAGCTACTGACATCTAAAAGCAAAAGTAGTAGAAAAATTTACAAGCAAGATAGTCAATAAATAATTTTAATGAAAGAACTTGAAATTTCTCCAGAAAAAACAAGACACATTTTAAAATCAGCTTTATTTTTCCCTTAATTGAAAACAACCTATTTAAGAGAAATCTATGTGTTTTTACTTTTAATTCTAAGTGTTACAACCAAGTCTTCTAATCACCCCCAACACAACCAGAGAAACAATACAAAGTATGATTGTAAAATTCTTTTTTTAAATTCCAAAAAATTAAACTACAATATTCTATGGTCAGGAAACCGGCATTATTTTAATCTTATTTGATAGAATTTAAGGGAGGGGGTTTATAATGTGATTTTAAACTATTGTTTTAATCTTTATTGTAATATACACATTTTAGCAGATGTGATCTCAGCCATTTCAGTGTATTATTTCTCAAAACTGAAAGCTTTTGTATTTTTATCAGGAAGTATATTGAGTTAAGTCCTTTAATACAGTCACAGGGCTAGACCATTCTATAACTGGGTGTAAATGTTAAGAATTTGCAAAGTATTCTTAGAAATTATTGCATTTGTGTGGGATTAAAACCTTAACCAGCAGATAAATCTCACTTAAAATTATGTGAACAAAACCTCTATATTCATTGAATCACAGGTAAATGTTGATTCAAAAGATACAAACATTTAGTTTTCAGATTAATGCTTATGAAATATATAGTTTAACCCAATGGATTAAACAAAGGGCTTAGTTGCCAGTTCTGAAAAAGGCTCCAAAATCAGTCAAGTAAACCAAAATAAAGCTGAGTAGTTTATTAGCCAAAACATTGTGAATACAACAATAAAGAGGAGAGTAAAAATCTAAATAATATCAGCAAGGAATAAAAGGAGGAAGGTTAATCTAAATTCTAAAATACTTATATCATCTTCTGATTACAAATGGCCTTTTTATCATATTTATTTTAACTCTCAGTTTCCTCTAGTCTACTTGTCAACTTTACACAACATCCAACTGCATCTTGTACATATCACCATCCTACTCTTATATGAGAAAATATACTTCATTTCCTAAACAACCAACATTCAGCCTTGGTGGGAGTATTTTACCTTTTGTCTACACTAAAGTGTCTATAGTCAGTAGTCTTTGAAACAGGTAGGTTACTAATATGAGATCAACTAAAAACAATTTGTGTTGAATTATTTAGAATTTTATTCTTATATATGTGCGCATTCATATAATCAGAAACACAAATATCCATGTGGTTGTGGATGCACACCCATGGAACCAGAAAAAATAGAGGATAAAATTAAATTAAAATTTTCAGCATCTTCTAATTCCTTAGCATGAATTGAAAATGCTAAAAGAAAAGAAAATTTGAACAAGAATCAAGTTTTGTTTATTTTTCCTTCAAGATATTGCAATCATATTTGCTTTAGGCAAATTAATTTTTCAAAATTTATATAACAATCATGACTAGTCATGGTTAAGAAATTTGTGTTATTACCAACTAGCACATTCACTGCTTCCAAATTCAAATAGTCTTGTGCAAAATTTTGTATTTTATTTTATACAAAATAAATCCAGAGTGCACTGCTATAGTTTACTATAAAACCATCTCTTAAATGGAATTTCTTGTTATTCCAAGGTGATATATCTTTTTAAATATGCCTCATTCAATAAACCTTAACCCCAATACTGTTCTACTTTAAAAAAAAAAAAACAAGAAACCTACAAACAAACAAAAAGCCAATCTAATCAGAAAAGAGGGTTGAGTGTAACTCACTAATTAATTTCCAAATTTTACTTTGATTGTTCTTCCAATGTTATGGCTCTAAATCCAAATGATTTTATATGGTTATTATATGTTCAAACTAATCTAATCAACCCTGTGGATGCATTAACAAAATAATTCAAGGGATGACTATGGCATTAAGGTGATTTCATTATCCAAATAAAGTTATTACAAAGATTAATATTGTAAACAGAATTGAATTATATATTTAATGAAGTAAAGTTAAGTAACAATAACTCTTTTTACATTCTGAACAGCAATAAATAAATGCTCAATAATTGATTAAAAAATTCTTTTTTTTAAATTAGGGAATATATCACATAATTTTCAGCAACCAATTTTTCTTTCACAGTCTTGAACATTAAGCCAGGTTCACTTGATCAGCATTCACACATGCTTTACATAGCCATCAACTCTGACAAAATAAAACTCAAAGGTTTCTTTATTCTATTGTAAAAATGAACCCCAATTTAGTGAACTTAAGCAAAAGAAATAACCTGATGTTAAACTAAACATCGATAAAATGCCATTATAGCTAAAGACCGAGAATGTAATAAACTATTATTGAAAGCAAAGAGAAAGTGTTGAATACTTTTGAAATCCTTAGGATTTAGATTTTGGCTTGCTTTTTTCTTTTTTTTACAGAGCATGGGAATTTTTCTGATACAAAGTTGGCAGTTTAATATGTTGTCCATTAAAGTCCTGTTTGTTCACAAAATGGTCTCTCATGAAGACTAAGTATAAAATGAAAAGAGTAAGGAAAAAAATTGAAAGAAGTTATTTATCCTTCATCAAATAACGCGTTAAAAAAAAAGTAACCTACATGAAACGAATAAGGCAAAATATTGCAATTTAATTACCGAAGTGTTTTCAACTAATTGCTTTAAATTGATTGCAGATTCTAATTTAAAATTAGAACAAAAAGCTTCATTATAGTCGACTAAGTAACCTTTCAAAGCTGTGGCATTGAAGAAAAAATAACTTCAGATAATCCTGGGAGAAAACAGATTCTGTTCTCAAGACATAAAAGATTTTATTTATTTATTAAAACAAAGATAGCATAATAATGTTGGTGTATTATTTTCACAAATAAAGCTAACAAAAACAACCCAAAATCCAAGGTTAGTAATTGCTTTAACCAACCATATGAATAAATCATACAGTTTCTAAATCAACAACTTTTTATTTCTTCATATCAATCTAAGTGATAAGATTGCTTAAATTTATAGTTAGGGTGCTCAATATCAGTGCTAGAGCGTGTATATTAGTTAAGAGTAGACACTGAGTCAACAGCCGTCAGCAACTGCCAGTTTCTCGCTTACACGGTAATCAGGGCGAAAGTTACTCTTAACTAATATTTCTTCATATTATACACTTAAAACATTCTACAACAAACTGCGCGTGCGTGGTATCCCTAGCTCTAAAAGTCCCTGAGGGACGCGAAACAGATTTTTCCCGGGGTAAACACTATTCAATTTGTGAATTTGTGAACATGCCTCCAAAAATAGGTTCCCCTCATTAAATATCGGGGTACGAACGAACGAACATGCCTCAAAACATAGGTTCCCCTCATTAACATCACAACAACAATTAAATTTTAATTTTAATTAATTTTTAAAAGAATAATCACGTGTTGTTGTTTAGGTTAAAAGAAAAACATAAATTATTTTCTTCTTTTGTTTAAATTGTTTCCTTGTTTAAATTTTGTCCTTGTTGAAATAAAATAAAGTTTTATATTGTTTATTTTTTTAACAGTTCTGCTTATTTAAAACTGTTAACTTATAAAATGCCGATATTGTTTTAATAATAACATATTTACGGTGATGAGAGAAAACGTGCCGTTGCCGTACTTTTAACTTTTATTTTATCAACATTATTTAAAGTTTCTTTTATAAAATTCTGCTATTGTGTTGTTTAAAAATAAAATAATTATTTTTAAAAAGTGTTTTTTTTTAGATTCTTAATTTTTTGGTTTTTAATTTTAAGTTCGGTAATGTTTGTTTACATTAAGTTAAAATAAAATGAAACTATTTGGAAAACTTTGCTTAGATTTTAATGTTTTTCCATGACATGGAAAATTCATCAGCCCTACATCGATAAACTTTCATCATCCGAAAGAAAAAAATTACATTTATTCATGTAATAAACATATACCAAAAATACTATTATCGATAACTTTAGCACTAAATAGAAGCCACATTACATAATTTAAATAAAAATCTAAGAAATATTTGAAACAAAAAATACACCGAAAAAATACTTATATCGACAAAAAATAACTAGTTAAAAATAAAGAGAATAAGAAAAACAAAGAAATAAAAAATGAGAAATAATTACGTTGAAGAATAAAAGAAATAAAAAAGAAGAAAATAGAACAGATGAGAAAATGAAAAAGAATAAAGAGTAAGAAAATAAGGCAAGGAAAAAAAGGAAGTGAAGAGGATAAAGAAAAAGAAGAAACAAAAGTATTAGAAAGAAATTGAAAAGGAGAAAGTTGGAAAAGAGTAAGAAATATATTAGAGTAAAATATCAAGAAGAAAAAGAATAACGAGATGAAAAAGATAATCGAACAAGTAATAAATTAAAGCAATGAAAAGTGAAAGAATACGAATAAAAAGACGAATAAAAAAATTAATGTTTAAACAAGGAAAAGAATAACACAAACGAACAAGGGTAACATATAGTGTGGGCCAAAAGTCACTTTGGGTTTTCACATATTAATCAACTTTTTATTAGTCATTATGCCTTTAACACTCTACCCTAAAAGTCACCTTCAAAGAAGGACGCTCCCCTCAACCATTAATGAATTCAAACTGTATGTTTGTCTCGACGGTAAATTCTGTTATAATATACAACACAGCTTCTAATTAATTCTAAAATTGAAATAATTTATAATAACTATATCTAGCAAATTGACAGCATCATATTAAAAACCCGAAGGGACTTTTGGCCCACCCTATAGAAGGAAAAAAAATCAAAAGCAACAAAAAACGAAGATTAAGATAAACGAATAAATATATCAAGTCGAAAAAGAATAAGAAGATAAAAAGATCTATGGTAATTAAAGGAAGAAAAAAAAAAGAAAAAAAAAGAAAGAAAAAAGAACAACAAAAATACACCAAATAAAAAATAGTAATATAGAAAAAAAAAAGGAGAAGAACAAAAAACAAAACAAAAAAGCAAGATAAAGAAGCAGGAGGAAAAATAAAGAATCACAAAAAAGAATGAGGGGAAAAAAACTATGACAACTGAATTAAAAAGGATGGTAAGAATCAAAAAGATGAAAAAAAAATGAAAAAAAAAGAAAATGAAAATGAAATAAAAAAGAAAGAAAAGCAAGAAGAAAAAGAAGAAAATGAAAAAAGAAAAAGAAAAAGTGTTGTATAATAGGATTAGAAAGAAAAATAAGACAAAAAATATATCAAGAATAAGATAAGAGAAAAACCGATAAATTTCAATGGAAAGAAAAGGATCAAGACAAAGAAGACAAAATAAAAGTATCAAGAAGAGAAAAATAAGAGGAAGAATGAATGAACAAGTTTAATAGAAAGAAAAAGAACGGAAAGAAGAAACACTAGAAGAAAAAAACTGAATAACTAGAGGAAAACTGAAGAAAGAAGAAAAGAAAACCAAGAACAACTCGAATAGAGGATTAAGAAGAGTAAAATCAATGGAAGCAGAAAAATATTTGACGAAATCAAAGATCATTCCATCAAAATAACTTTCGAAATATCTTGAAGCAAGACATAGATAAAACAATGCAAAAACCAAAAAAGAAACAAACGCAAACCAACAAAACCAAACATAGTTAGAAATGCAGCACTTTAATGAGGTCTATCTAATCCCAATCTGCAATTACAACCTGTCAGGTTTCGTGGTTGGGACTCGGATTTATTGAAGGTCGAGAAATGAGAGACATTCAACGCGGGAAAAATAAACAAGCAAACAAACAAACAAACAAACAAGCAAGCAAACAATCAAAAAAAAAATAAAGAAAAAAAAGGAGAAATTTGAGATGAAGATGTTTAACAATGTGGTAGACATTGCAAGGCGACTCTTCAATGTTAGAGTTCCAAAATGAAGAAGGCCTTATTTCGTAAGTGAGTAGATTTTGCAATAGGAGAACTTCAAGAACATAAAGATCGATAACACTAAAGGGAAGCTCGGTGGTAAAGCGAACAAGATTTGAATCGTTTAACTTCATTTCAAATCCCAATCAGTCCATTCTGTTTACATTGAATCAACTAATACGAAGGTCGTTTCAAAAATAATGCGTCCTACTTTTTAATTAGGGCAGTGAGGGTGGAGTTTAAAAGCTTGGATACGATAAAAGCTTGGACTGTGCAGGGTGAACAGCCAAAAATCAAGAAATTAAAAACAAGCTAGTTATTTCCCTTGTACACTTTAAAATCAAGAACTTATTGACAATCAAGAGTTTGCAAATTTTATTGACTTTTTGCTGGGCACGCTTTATAAAATTCAAATCCTCGTCAAAAACTATTAGTATTTTGTCGTTAGCGGCTTCGTATAGGACACACTAACCTCACACACTCCTATATTCTGAAAAAAGAACCACAACCCAAATGTAATATATGCCAAAC
>JAUZSX010000036.1:434920-467788 GCA_034780655.1 Idiosepius hallami
AAAAAAAAAGTTGAGCAATATTGTTATTTTAATGATTAAATTATCTATGCATAGGTCAGGAATTCATTGTTGAAGTTTTTTTTCTAAATAAAAGTCATTCAAATTTGCAAAATTTCACTAAAATTATATTTCTTGAATTCTAGAATAAAAAAGATTTTTTTATTCTTTCTCTTTCAAACTAGATGGGAAGATAACGACAATACAATGCTTAATAGCATCCGTTCGAAGCATTAACCAAGTAAGTATGCTGATGATGAAGCCCAAAACATCTACTAACATGGTTAGCACCGACAACATACTTACAGGTTGGCACCAGTAGGTGTAAAGCAAATGAAATAAAAATGATCTTTCTCTTATCATTTAAAGTTAAAAAAAAGAAAAATCTATGCCTCACTTACTCCACCAACCACTCTCTTTAAATTCCTGAAACATTTCCTCTGATGTTTATTGAGCCAATATGAACATAGAACCATCTGGCTTTTATTTTATAAAGATGGATAAATAAATTTTGCAATTAAATAGTTTTTAAGCTTGATTCTGATTGACAAGCAAGATATAACTATATTGGTAAAAATGGCGACATTCAAAGAGCAACAGCTTCAGAATGTTGAATTTTTGTTATATAGTTGAAAAGTGAGTATAATAAAAACTCAACACAAGAATTTAAATAGCAGGTTATCTAGCTTGTGTCCTACATCTAGATTTACACCACCCCACACACACACTGCTGTCAACCGTAACATCCAGCTCCAGGCCTTCCAGAAACCCACAAAAGGCATTCTCTATCAAACACAATACACAATGCAACCAGGCTGGTGTTCATGGCCAGGTCAAATAAAGCATGTACAGATTTAAGTCAGGCACAAGGTGATCCATAACATTTAGTAAGTACAGTGATACTTTGAGAAACAAATTTAATTTGTTCCATGACAGCTGCCGTATCTCAAAGCAATTATTTCCATTTAAATCTAATGAAACTGAATTAATCTGTACCAAGGATATGAAAATTACCCAAAATATTATTATTATTATTATATTTAAAAGTACAATACATAACTAAAAATCATATACCATATAATAATTAAAAACAAAATATTTATTTAAAATAATGAGGAGTTGTACTCACCAGCTAAGTGTGCGCTAATAGTAAACAGGGTGCATACCAGGAGGAGGGGAGGGAGAAGCAAGGCTAACACAAACACACAAGAGATAAATGCAAATTAGTTTTTAAGCTTTCATTTTAATTTTTAATATTTTTTTTGTTAGGCCCAAACAAGGAAAATTTATTTTTAGATTTGTTACTAGCAGAATGAAAACACTGCTATCTATCAATGGTGCCTTGCAATTATTGACTCATGAAACGTCGATCATCATATCTCAAATTATTCAACATATCTGAAGATATAAATCTAGCAATAATTTTTATTGTATTATTGTATCCAATAAATGGGGCATTCGTATCTCAAAATATCACTGAGAGAAACTAAACTGACTTACTAAAATGGCTTGAAAAGAAACAGAATTTAATCCTCAAAGTTACAAGATAATCTTACCCGAATGTCTTTTGGATGTTCTCCTTCGGCAATTCGTACCATCCATAAGAATTTGTTAATATCGTCACCAGAATAACCAATCACACCACCAAAAATCACCAGGACATAATCAACATCAAGTGACCGCATGATGTCATAGGCTGCACTCTCATTGGAAGACATTGCTTTTCCAACCTGACAAGAAAACAAAGAATTCCCTTTTGAAAAGAAACCCAAAATTAAGTCATTCTTACCTCATTAGCTAGATGATGAGACTCAGTAAATTACACTAAACATCTACAACTGTTCAAATGTTATGAAGTATTTTTTAATATCAATGTATTAATCTCTCAGGCTGTTATTCTCATCTATTTATTGTTGTTCTTACACCATGTTTTGACCATATTATTCCTTGGCCTTCGACAGGTGATTAACCGCAACTATTAATAGGAATGCAATTGAAAGACTCAGTACTTCTATTTGGGGTCACAGTTAATCACCTGATAGGCCTGTAGGTAAGGTAGCTGCAAGGGATGTAAGAACAGCAATATAACAATATGAAAGAAATTAATACATAGTTTATGAAGCCTCATCTTAAATAATTCCCAAGGCCATTCAACCATTTTCATTGTTTTACTTACTTAAATTTAATTATTTACTTAGATAAATTTATTTCATCTTCATTTTTGTGTAATTTCAATTTTAATCCATTCCTTTTTCTTTTGCACTATTCAACATCTAAAAATGTTAAATTATTTACCTAATCTTTTATTAGCATTTTTAATTTTTTTTTTTTAAGTAACCAGAGCATTTTTCTTGTGTATGCTTTAAACATTATTGTCATAAACAAATTAAAAAAATTGAATGGTGTGGTGGAGTCATGCTGCACAACAAGTACCGAAATATCTTTCTTTCATTGACAGATTTATAGAATAGTAGATCCACCCATTATCTAACCTATAACTGGAAGGGTTTTAGAGATTCATACTTTTTTCTAGGGAAAGAAATTATATCAGGATTAAGTGAAAGAATAGTTTCAGTCTTGTTATAGAAAACTTAAGTTCTCAAGGCATTATAGTATTGTTATTATAAGCATGGTACTTGAATAAGTTTAAAAAAGAGAAAAAAATACATTTTTAACTTTATAGAAAGCAAAGTTAAACTAAGTGGCTTTAAACGTCTTTCAGCTTTTTTTTAGTATGGTCTTACATTTATTATCATTATTATTGTCATCAGTGTCATTGTTACCGTGATCATTATTATTATATAGGTCATGCAGAATCAAATATCATTTAACGAGAATAGGGTTGACACTAATATCATTTTCTGACAAGTACATCTGCTGCGAAGTAACAGTGAGCAACCTAGATTCATAATCTGTTTCTTGTGTAAAATATTAGGCCTTTTTGTGTGTTTAACAGAAGAAATATCTGTAAGCGTTACTTTGTCAAGGTCTTTGCTGATAGTAGAGTAGATAGTAAACTTTGTACACTGATGAATTTTTCATTTTTTGTATTTCTAACTAATGAATAATTAAATAATTTGCACACAAACTCTACGCTGATGCATAACTAATGAAAAGGCAGTTATTAAAAAAAGGCTTTGCGATAGGATATTTAGATGGGTGTGAATTAATTTAATAACTTATTTCTTTTCATTATTCATCCTAATGTCGTAAAACTAATTTTTCATAAAAAAAATGTAATTATACTTTTTTTCTTAAAAAAAAAAAAAAAAACTTTACAGAAAAAAAAATAGTTATAAAAAATAATTATTTTTATTTATTTAAGATTATTAAAGGAGTATAAATAATTTTGTTTTTAACTGAATGATTTAACATGTTATATAAAAAACAAGCCCTTTTGCCAAGATTCTGAAATGGAATGTAAATTATTACTGAAAGTAGACAAACTTGTAAAGAAAAAAAACCTACAATTTGAATAATTTTCCATAGCAAACGGATAAGACTAATCCTAGAAAAATTTGCGATGGTATTTTTTTAATACATACATTTCTTGTTCTTAAATCTGAATATTTGATGGTTAAAGGGATTAAAATTTAAAGATTACTTTTTTTCAAATTTTAAAAGCAGTTTGAGAAGTAAAAGGGAGAGGAAGTTATATGACTTTGCCCAGAAGACTTTGTAACATTAGTTGGGATAATAATGAACTATTTGAGAAAGAAGAATAATAGGTGAAACCTTAAAAGTTTTTAAATAAAATTAGAATTACAAAAAGTGATGAAACAGAACTGAAAATATCTTCATTTGAATATTGATTTCCATTTCTTTAATATTTTATTTGCTGATAAATTAAGCTCAGGATTCTGGAATCTTTGTATTTAATATTTTGTATTTTTTGACAAATATTCAAATTCAAACATTTGTAAAATAAATCTTGCTTATCAAGTAATGGGCAAATGGCTAAAGAAAGCAACACATTTAGGTTTCAATTAATAAAAATCAATATTTATTTTCAAAACACGCAACTTTTTATCATGCTACTAAGAACTATTAATTTATAATAAAGTTTTAAAAATTTTTTAGGGGTGTCATGTGACAAAGAGAAAAAACTTAAGCAGTTATTTAATAAAATTTGAAGGCCTTTTTTTTATTCTTTTACTTAAATCAGACAAAAAAAAAAAAAAGGCTCTCTTTTTTTCTTTTGATTAGAAAAACAAAAATAAATAATTAACTTTATGCCATGTTTTACCTACCAAAGCTATATGACTGTTATTCCACGTATTATTATCCACCAGAGTTGTTCGATTCCCCATTCCTGCTATCTGGTATCCATAGTCCCACCAAGACATTACACGAGCTTTATCATGAGTATTTTGACGGAGCCAAAAGTATGCTTCACGGAAATCATCCAAAATTGTACGACTCCTAAAAAAAATGTACAAGTTTATCTTAAAATTTCATTTTTTCTAATTTTTAAGAGTACAGTTTCTTTGTCAATTTACTAAAACACTTAAATTAATAAGTGTTACCTCATCTAGATATCATCCATTTTAAGGCAACCATTGTAATAAAATTGCTCCAACTCAGGCTTTAATTCATAAAAATTCAAATGAAACACTCAATACATCCTCCCAAATGCATTTTTAATGTTTTCCTTTTTGTATTCATTTATCTGGCAAACACAATTCTAGTGGCATTGATACAAACTAAATGCAATGGAAATAAATTTTAAAAAATCAGCTTACCCATCATGATTATAGGATGCTAAAACAATACTGGGGCTTGAATATGCACTACTGGTTACCCAAGTACAATGGACAGCAAATAACATTAACATCATCACAACAGCAATATTGATAGTACTCTTAATATTGGTGCCTAAACCTTGTTCTTTAGGTTTATCTTAACCTTTTTTGTTTTTACAAAATAAAAAAAAAAAAAAAAAAAAAAAAAGAAACATTTCAGAAAAAATATTAAAAGGAAGAAGTTTAGATTCTGAAGTAATATTTCAAAGTAACAATTTTTAGCATTCAATAAATTAAATAATATTTTTTACGATTAACTTTTTACCTGAATAGAATTAATTAATCAAAGATTGTAACATTAAGACTATACATTCTGAACAAATATTGATCATTTGTTTTTAAATTTCTTTTAAAAAAATACAAACAACTGACTAATCACCCACCACAATCTTTTAATGTGTTAGTAGGTTTTGTGGAGTAAAGTTATCAAAAATATTTTTGTGTGACGAAAATAAAATCAATTATTTTTGGAAAGAGAAAAATATCAAAATAAAATTGAAAAAAAAAAAAAAAAAAAAAAAAAAAAAAATCGGGGTTTCTAATAACTTTTGTAATGCAATTACAATCTGATTTGATGAAAAAAAAACAACCCTGAAATCAATTAAAAAAGATAAAGAAATGCTAAACAAATCAAAATTCACTAAAAATAATTCATGAAAACTTTTTGTTAAATGAATGAAATAGCTTACTTTATCATAAAGTCGGTCATTTTTAGTTTCTTGAGAATCTTCTTTTTGCTTGGTTTTTGGGCTGTCATCTTTGGAATATACTTCAAATGTCTTAGAAAAGGCAATAGCTGCGAGCACGCAAACAATAGGAGTAAGAGTGAGCATCAGACGGACCATCACACCAGCAAAATAACTGGCACTAATAGCATAAAGCACCGCTAAAAAAAAAAAAATCCATTTACATTTTTTTAAATTTCTGATACAAATATCAAATAAAATTTTGTTTTATTTAATTAAAAAAGGTTAAAACAAAAAAATAAAATTCCCCCCCTCCTAAAAAAATATTCAATTGAAAAAGAAACTAAGTTGTGGTTACAGAATAGAAGCATGAATTCTCATTATTTTTTTTTACTCGGTTAAATAAATTATGAAACAAGAAATGATTGATGGGCAGCTATATAAATGTTTCATGTAGCTAGCCAACTTTTTCTTGGCATTCTCACATTCCATATTAATACCATTTTTTTTACTCGAAAATAATTAGGCTATCGGCCTTTAAAAAAGTTTCTTATTAATTTCCAGAGTCTTAGATGAATCTTTTCCTTATAATTTCAAGTCCTGGTCACAGAGGAAACCCAATGGCTAAGTAGTCTGACTTTGAAATTGATATAGTCATTGTGTTCACATTTAGGCTAATAGGCTTGGGAAAGATATGAATCTCTTTATTTCTCCTAACTACAGGTTAAGCAGTAAAACTAATGTTCATAGAAAAAAAAAATTTAAAAATTAAAAAAAAAGATTGATTTTTACATTAAATTTTTAAAAAATACAACTACCAACCACTAGTACTTTTAAAGAAAAACAGTTCATTTAGAGTCATTTGAGGTATGATCAGATATTTGGTTGTGAGCCTAAACAACTAAGCTACTTGTGTGTTTGAAAACTGGCAAACTTAAACTATGAGCAAGTAAGAATAATACAATGTTACTTACCAAACACTCTTTCATCATTTACATTACGTATACAAAACCATACACCAGCAGGAAAAGCACAAACCAAAATATGAAGGTCAAAGAAAAAAGAAACCCAAGTTGTAGGTTGATGTTCTGATACGGAAGCAATTATAGGAATATGGATTTTTGCATAGCCAGTATCCCATAAAGAATAGAACCTTCCACTCCAAGGAGCAATAAAACCTACAGGACATCAAGAAAAGGGGAAAAAAGAGAAAATGTAATAATAATTAAAAATATATATAATATAAATTGTAAGATTAATTAGGGTTGTTCTAAAAGAGACCTAACATAAACTAGTAAATAAGTATCCTAAGAATAAAATTATATAAGAATTTAAGTGAATATGGGATATATTTAATTGGTCGAGCACCAACCCAAGTTAGGTAAAAAACCAGTTTTACATGCTCATTATATTTTGTAATCAGTATTACCCCTCACCTAGATGAGTTACTCTCATTGAGTTGACAGGTCAAATCACCTTGAACTTTTGGAATCAGTGTTATTCTTACATCTAGAGGATTACTTTGTTGGTGTAAGAATTACAGATGAAAGTAAATATAATAGTTTTGACTGGGATTTGAACTTATGTAACATGATTCCAGTAAATATGCGATATTATATTTGAAAATGATTAGATCTTGAGTGATACGATACATTAGATTATATTCATGCTTGCATTTTAGGCCTATTTCTATGCATTTCTAATTGTGAGGAGGGTTGGTTTTTTCTAGAGTAATCTTTGTCAAGAAGTGGCTCATCTCTTAAAAAAGAACTTTGATGACAATTCAGTTAGGTTTTAATCCTGGTCAAAGATTCAATCCTACTTTTGAAGCGGTGCTGATGAGCTGTAAATCGTGCCACAGGCTCTATATAAAGATGGTTAAATATATACAGGGTGCCTGAAAAGTTGCTGTGCAGGAGAAAATAATGTCTTAATGTCAATGGAGGACATTTCCTTTAAGGTTAAGCTGTGATACTGTAAATAAATAAGACCTTTTTATCGGTAAAAATTCTATTGTGTTAATTTTTTTAAATAAAATTTCCTGTTTATTATTTTATGTAAATTTCTATATATACATAGTGCACAATAACTTTTTGGACACCATAATAGGAGAGTGTCTTAAGTTATAAGCAGATAATATATTGGCAAATTATTTGTATTTTATCTATTAAAAACAATTGATAATTGTTACTGTACAAGAACCAATGTAACATTAATCTGTTAGACTGTTCTTAGATGATTACCATACCTCATATTTGGAATCATCCTTCTTATTTTACTGTAAACTGTAGTAATTAACAAAAAGTATGTGCAATTTTTGCCTGGAGCACATTTATAGTCTCAACAAAAAAATATACAAAATACAACAATCAGTTTAAACTCTTGTTTTTTGTTTCTTTTTTAAATATAATTGGAATACTTTTTTTAATGGCAGCCATATAATTACAGCATCATCCTTTTTTCTTTTCTTTCTTTCTTTGCATTCATAGCTTAGTATTGGATTGTCAGCCATTCACTCTCGCTATCTATCTAGCAATTTCTTATTTTTTATAAATTCTAAGGTATTGTAGATAATCTATACAAATTCTGTAACTTCCATAACATAAATTCCTGCTGAAAGAAAACAGAATAATTCTAAAAATCTTTGTAATGTTTGGTTCTAAATATATAAAGTTTTATATTTTAAGATAAATGTTCTCAGAGTTTGGCAAAAAAAAGTCAACTGACGGAAGCTAGAGTAAATATCAAGCAAGATATTGTGGTTATAACCAACAAAAGGACAACAATCCAAAACTTCTAAATTATACAAACATTTAAGCATGATCTTAGAAATAAAATCAATTTTTTACTTAAGAAAATGACAATAATAACAACAACGAAACACACCATCGAGTGAGGTATACAAGTACAGAGTAAATAAATAAGAAGCCTCACCTGCCCATGTTAATCCAACAACTGTTAAAAAGACAAACCCAGCAGCAGCAACAATAGAAATTATGAAAAAATAACGGAATTCTGATTTGGTAAGGTGAGATTGAATATAACGCAAAGCAGCATATGCATTCAATAAGGCAAACACTCCTGAAAGAAAATGAAAAAGTAATTAATAGAATTCAGCTAAAAGTATAAATTGTAACAGTATTTTTTTATAACGGTTTTGTTTTAAGTTTTAAATGTACATAAATATTAAATACATATTATAGTCCAAAACATTAGGTTAGACATTAAAAAAAAAAGAGAACATGAAGAGAATATACAAGATTAAGAAAATTGAATTTTTTTTATCATGCATTTTTTCTGCAGCCATCATAGCATCAAACTCTTTTTATAACCACTAAACATAAACTATTGTCATTTTTATAATAATGTGAATACTAATTGTATGTGCATAATTGAAACATTTTTAATTATTAGAAAGGAAATATATTATCTATTGACCAGACTATTATTAAAAGACATCTCTCAATTTTTAATTCAGTTAAGCCAAATTATAAAATTAATTGACAGAAAATGAAAAATTTATTTTATTAAATTTTGGTGGATAATTTCAATAATTTTTAGATTATTTTAATCCATATAAGGTAAAATACATTGTACAATGAAATATTCTTAAATATCATATATAGAGAAAATTAAGCACTCTTTTTATTGCGATGGAAATAGATTTTTTCAAAATTATGTTTAAAAAAATAAGCACCCACCCGAATCCATTCCTGCAATTAAAATTTCTAATAGTTAAAAGATTATTTACATGTTTAGAAATAACATCTAAAGTTGAAGTGATTTACCCAGAAATGTGAATTGCTGAAGAAAAAAATTAGAGAATCTTGAACTGAAATTAAAGTTTTTTATTGAATAAAGTCAAATACTAACCTGCTGCAGCCATATGCTCACTTGTGCGAATAGGTTGGAAACCAACAAATGGAATTTGCATTGATAACAATAAACCAACAATGTAGAATGTGCTGTAAGCTAGAAAGGAAAATGAATATAATAGTTATATTTGTAATTGTTTTTTTATTTAAAGCTTTTAATTGGGATTTTTTAAATAAATGATAAAGTTAGTCGTGAATTGATCAATTTACTTAATTTTATAAAAATTATTTCAAACAATGCTCATTATACAATTTTCTAATATATAAACCCCCTTAATTAGTTATTATCTTTATTACAATGCGATAAGTAAACTCACCCAAACCATATAATATCAATAAAAGCTAGAGACGATTTTAAATACCAATTTCAGTACTTGTAGATCCTTTCCCAGGCAGAAGTGTATAGATATTTGGTGACTTATATATCTGGCTGTTGTGTTTCCCCTGTCCCAAACATAGCAAGATTTTTCAAACAATTATCTTTAAAATTGATAAAAATAGTTTTTCATAATCAAAATTAAAATTAAAAATCACTATAATTCCTACTAAGGGTTGGGAATAGACCCCATTAATATAAAAAATTTTTACTTCCCCTAGAAGACAGAGATTCCGGAAAAAAAAAAACAGACATCATACCTCAATTATAAGATATAAGAATGTTTAATTCTTATAAAATGTTTAAATGATTGCAGTTGAAATCAAAAATCAAACTTACCTACATAAATTCTTCTGGAATATCGCCTCATGAGCAATAAAACAAAAACATGAAGGGGGATCAAGTTGATAATGAACACATAACCACCCCAGGCTGATACCTAAAACAAAAACAATGAAGGAAAAAAATTTTAAATGCATGCAATACAATAAAATCAAACCAAAATAAAAAGTAATGTGTTGTTAAATAAAAGAACATAATTTCAATGAATAATGATATTTATATAAAACTTGTGAAGACTTTCTAATATTCTAATACATATCTTAATACAATCAAGTCTTTTTACACACATGTATTTCTTTCTATCTGAAAGATTAAAAAAATGTCTTACCATGTAGAAGTAAGAAAGAGCAGTACAAACACCCCAGAAAACTGTCCCAGTTTTCACAGCTTTTATCTGAAAATGAAATATTCAAAATTTTGAATTGCCTTCATTTAAAAAAAGAAAACAAAAAAGAATTACTAATTATAACAAATGGATTGTTTAAACAATATTTCAAGTTTTGAAAAGCACTAATGAATTCTATTCTAAAGAATATTATATTTTTACATATCAAATTTTTTAAAATTATTTTAGAATAAACCCAATGAAAAAAAGTATGTAAGTGTTAAAAATTATTTTAGAATAAACCCAATGAAAAAAAAGTAAGTGTTAAGAAAGGACAAGATCAACATTAATAATCAAAATAAATACTAATTGATGATTTTTCTGCTGACCAGTAAGTAATACATAATTATTGGGTCATACAATATATATATATATATATATATATATATATATATTAGTTGAGCAGTTGGTAACTGTCAGTGTCTTGCTTGTGTAAATAAATCATTCTAAATAGATGATGAGTGGTTAATATCAGTTTATATCCTGGGAGTGAGGGCAGATGTAAGTGACAAGCATACCCCAGATGTAAAAATGGACTCTCTCATTCATTGCTAGCAAGTGTGCATTGAGAATGGGGTGACTAAGAAAATTAAATTTTGTAGCACAAAGGGCCATTCATGGTACTAGTCCTGTCTTCAGACCTCATTTAAAAAAATGTTAAAAATAAGTGACATTAATAACCCTTATATGTTTTTCTACCAATCAAAAAAAAAAAAAAAAAGGACATTTCTACCAAATCAATTTTGAAAATATTTTCTATCCACATTTAGCAATACATCAGTGTATATATTCCACATGGAATATATTAATTTATTAGTTGGAAATAAGTCAAAATCTTTTGTTTAAAAACTTCTCTTAAATGTGTTCGTAAGTGGGGATGGGGGTAAGCGCATGCACATAAAAAATTGTGTAGGAAAAAAAATACATTATAAAATTGAAGATATATGCTGATGAACTATCATAAATCCATCAAACACCAGATACAAAAAAACAATTATTCAAAAATCAACTTACCCAGGTGTAATAAGTAAACATCAGAGCAAATATGGCAATGCCTTCATTGTCATAACTACCAGCTACTGATCTACTGATATAGCCTGGAACTATAAAAAGATAAAGAGAATATCTTTAAAATCCCATTTTAATATTTTATAATAGATATTTAAAAGCAGCTCAAGTAACATTCAGTTTTATGTTTAGATTCATTGATATACATTCCTCTCAATTAAATTTCTTAAAAGATTATAAAGGGATAAAGAAAAAAAAAACAGATTGAAATGAAAACTACTTATTTAACCAAAAAGAGTCATTTATTAGAAGACATTATTTTTCTCTAATACAGTAAATTTGATTACAGTCTTAAAAATAACCTTTGAAATTTAAAAAACTGTCATAGTTCTTGAGAGGGATAAATTTTCACATGCATTAGTGAAATTTTTATATCTCCTCATAAATGGCTAAAAAACTGTCTTAATGATCAATAGAAAAAGAGATAATGTTTTTAAATACTCATATCACTTGTAATTTTTTTAAGAATATTTGTGTTTTCAACATCCTCTTTAATTTCTTGCCAAAAATAATGATACAAACAACCATGCAACAAATTAAAACTGGTGAGAAAATTGGTTACTATATTTATTTTTGGTTCTTAGAAATATTCTTTAATGTGAATAAAACTATAATTAACCTGACATTAAATATGTAGATTTAAAAAATCATGCAGTTTAAGTTGAATTTAGAAAGTAAACCATTTGGCATACAATTCTTCAATCAAATTCAGTAACAAAACTGTTTGGAAACATACTCGGCAAGTTTAATAAAAGAATATCTAATTTGATTTATGACTAGACAAATAAAGGAAAATATTAATCCAGTTTTTTTCCTTTAAACATAATTATGAGCTGAAAAATATTTACAATAGATACTTTTTTTATTAGAATATATGAAGATGTTAATCCTCTGTAATATTACTTGATATAATATTTTTTATCTTTAAATTATTTTTGATAAATTAATCAAGTATTATTAATGTAAACCATAGGTATATGTCCAATATGTCAAATTTCCTACTTTTAGTTTTAAACAATGCTACATCCACATTTTAATAAGTTTTTTTTCTGTTTCTGGATTACTGTCTTATTTTTTTAAGGAAATTAAAATATTACATTTCTATTATTAGAAATAAACTACTAACTGATTAACATAATTTATCATAGATTTTTTTCAAAATATAAGTTAAGTTCAAATGGTTATTATTCAGCAATCACAAAAAGGTAATTAATTAAATATTTCAAAACAGGTTAGAAAAATTGAATTAACAAGCATCCATGCATTACAAAAAATATCCCTAAAAAGTTTAAGATTTTTAGAAAAAAACATACCATATTTAAAATATAAATGTTCCAGTGAATTCTATTTACATTCTATTTACTTATTTTTCAGAAGTCTTTTTAAGTAATAGATACTGTACCAACATATCTTGTTTAAAATATTGATGATATACAATGCATTCAAGAAGTTACTGTTCACTCATAATTTCAAAAGACTATAATTCAATAAAAAAAATGTGTTGAATAGTAAATTTATAGTGAAAAACAGAAAATTTCTTAATTTCTGGAAAAGCAAGTATCAGAATCACAACTTTTGCACTTGAAGTGATTGATGCAGTGCTGTTATTTGAAAATAAACCAGACAATGAAAGTTGCATAGTGACTTTCTGTATACAGTGTACATATTAATAAAGTCTCAAATCTATAAAATACTAAGTGATGGAACATATAAATCTATTAAATTATACTATTTTTTGGAACATTAAATATATGAATGAATGTTAATCACTTAATTTCTAGAAGTTGTCTTTTAATCACAAGTCTTTTATTTACAATAGGTTTCGTTAGATTGTTTTTTTTTAAAAGAATATTAACCTTTCCAGTTATTTAATGATTAAAATAATTATTTTTGGCCTTTTCCTTTTTTTTGTCAGCTTGACTCATAACCAGAGGGACTAAGTGGATACTTTCCCAATGGTTGATGTAACAGAATGACTTATGTTATTGATTCCAAAGTATGAACATTTATTCATTGTGTAAAGGAAACTTTCCTGGTAGATTTTGAAAACCAATAACTCACTTCATATGCCAATAGCTTAAATTTGTAACTTTAAGTAGGATTTTATTTAACTGGGTTTCATAAAGAATCTTAAATCCACAGATTCAATAGAAGAATAATACTACACATCACTGATCATTTGAATTGTTGACATTTAAAATGGCTCAAAAATTTTATTAAATATTTAAAAAATTTCATCATATAACTTAATAAAATTCTATTTTGTAAGACTTATTTATCTCTAAAATTTGTGCATTGTACAAAATAACTAAGTCTTTTAATAGATTTAATCCACAATTAGCAAAGCACACCAGAAACATATGCAGGTCAACATATGGCATATAATATCAAGAATGATTAATCTTACAATGAATGTTAAAACAAAAGCTAAATTCGGACAAATCAATATTTTATTCTTGAAAGTTATTTAAAAGAAAAGACTGGCCAACATTTTGTGGCACAAAATGTTCAAAATAAACTTGAACCATTAGTACAGGTTAAAGATGCTAACAAAAGATTTCACCTGAGAATATGCTTTAATTTTTAGTGGTTAACAAGAAAACATTTACATGTCAAACTTACCTATTGCAATAAAGCATGCAGCAAACAATCCAGCTCCTGCACTCCATATTTCTTTGGTGAAAAAGTATGTAGCCAATGCAGTAAGGCCACTAGAAATATAATGCACAAGTTTTAAAATCTGGAGAAAACTCTCGTTTATAATCTGGCTTATTCAAAATGTTTGATATTTTGTTTATTCTCATATGCCAAATAAATGCAACATTCAAAACACATTAGCAAAATTTCAGTTTAGTTCCACATTATAAGACAAAAAATATATAACTAAACTTTAGATCAGTGCTCCAATCTTTTTTATTTTTGCACCACTGACTGGTTTTAATGTAAAGCATTATTTTCACAGAATGAACTTCAAGGTATGGCAGATAAAATGACAAAACTAGCAGATTAAAAAAAAGCTATGTGCATGAAAATTTCAACTCATCAAACACAGAATCAATAGGGGCCTTGGGTTTGTTTCTATACAGCGAGATGCTCACATCAAGGGAGCATAGAAAACCATGGAAATTATATTAGTTGTTTATTCTTTTTTTGCAGTGTGCTAACAAAAGACGTATGATGTGATCTAAGGCCATGGCCCGGTAGTTAGGAATTACTGCTCTGGATCATAAAACTGATTATGATTTTCTTGTGTAACGATTTGTTTCCAACTCCATTTAATCATCCAAAAATTACCCAAATTTATGGGTTAAAAATTGTTTTATTCTATAAAACTTATAAAATAGAACAAGATTTTTTTTCATTGGAAAAGTGAGAAGGATTTTTTTTTTCTTTTTGATAATAATTTTATTATCAAGATTACTTAATAATCTGAAGCAAAATAAATAAAAAAAATTTGGAAACACTGGTTTAAGTTTGATTATTTTTTTATATTTTAATAATTGTTTTTCCTCACTACAGAATCATTAATGCAATTCAGAAAAAAAAAGTATTCAATTCTTCTTCAAGATGTTTTTTTTAATGACACAATCTGAGTTATTCATTCCATAAACCATGGAATGTAGGGATTCATACCTTTCCCAAGGGCATTAGTCCAATTATGAGCACAAATAGAACAACTAGGATTTTTAAGTATTATGATTCCAAAGTCCAACTACTTATCCACTGTCCCACTATCCTCCCAACACGTATATACAATTATCAGAAGAACATTGTGTAAATAAAAATGACAATGCAAACAATTCTAAATAAGCTAGATAATATTAACTATAAGACCCCATTAACTAAAATTAGAAAATTTAAGATGTTGTGTATAAAACAATAAAGATGAGAATAAAAGCCAAAATAATCTAATACTTATTCAGCCTGATATGAAAATTTCTAATAATTAAAAAATATGTGTAAAGAGGCAAGAAAAAGACTGGAATTTATAATGATAATTATCAAGATTTATCTAAAATTTCAAATCTTAATCATTATTATATCATTATTTCTGTTATTAAAAGACAAATTTAATTTTGATGGTTGTCTTTTTTTAGTCAGACGATTTTCCAAATTATTGAACTTTTAATTGAATTACAAGCAATTATCAAGACAAGTGCACCAGTAAAATGTTAGGCAAAAAGACAAGAGCAAAAATACTTCTTACTAAGTCAGCTAAAATAAACAGAAGCAGGGTTAAGACAAATTCAAGAAAGAAAATAAACTGCTGCAAAAGATCTGTTTGTTCATACAAGTGAAATAGTTTTAGTTATTTAAAACCTGATTGTTATTGCATAAATAGCGTATTTGAGCAGCATTCCTTCATCGAGGGATGTTTGAGTAAATTATAGACATCTCATGCAAGCATTTTCCTTGATCATTTTTAGATAAGATTTCAAATTTACCAGAATAAAATGTTAGAATGATTCTTTATATTTAATTTTACATACAATTCCTGAAGATGGTTGAGGTGGGTTACAAATTACTTGGAGTTTAACACTAATCAGGAACTTATAAAGTGCTTTAAACATGAAGTTAAGATACAAATAAAAAAAAACTAAAAGAATCCTAAATGAAATTTACAAACATAAGATGTCTATAATATTTGATAAAAAAATACACACACATATTTATAATTAGGTATAAATCAGAAAATGTTCTAATGTAAGTAAAGTTTTAACCAATTTTTTTTTACTATAAATAATTTTAATTACTTGTTAGTTTTATTAAAGTTATTAGTAAATTTGCTTAGTTTTGGTTTCAACTTGCTTTGATTGCAAATCAACATTTAAAGCTGGAAACTTAATTTTCAAGTAAAGTTTAATTAGTGTTAGTAATATTTAACTTATAATTGGAATATGAACACCTTTTCTAATATTATGAGTCTATAAATGAATATAATTGACCAAAAAGAATTTGAATTAAATTATTATAATAAAGTCTTTAGCCTAATTCTAAAGTGTTTTAATTTGTTAAAAAAAGAACAAGGCTAAAGAATTTAGAATCAGAATTCTTTGCAAATTTATTTCTAAGTCATTTTCTGAAGATTTACATAATTATTTTTTTTGAGGTGGGATTTAAAGAGGATTTCAATCTCTGTAAATAGTCACATTTCAGGATTGCAATAATGCCTATAGTGTAATGTCTTATTAAAACAATCTAATATTTTATACAAGTTTAGATATTCAATAACGTGATAGGCTTTGAAATAGCATATGCCACTAACCTGAATACAGGTGCCAGAAACACACAAATATCTCTGATATGGACTGGAATATTGAGAGTATGAAGAACCCAATGGATTGATCCAGAGGTTACCATTAAACCAGGATATACCTAAAAATTAAAAAAAAATAATTTCATATAAAATAAGAAGCTGAACTTGATTTTTGGAACTTGCATAACATAATACTTTTAAGAGTTCTAGTATCTAATTTAAACCAAAGTTAATAAAGCAAACAAAATATATTTCATTCCTAAGAAACAACTGGTTAAAACAATCAGTCCTCAAGAAACCAATCATGGTGAAACAAGCAAAATGAAAAATATGTATAATCAATTACGTGTACAGCAGGGGAACCTCAGTTTTCAAATGTTCCAGGTTTTTGAAAAAAACAAAAACAAAAAAAAAAAAAACAGGATTCACCTGCAGCAGATTTGCCTGATGCAGTTTTAGGTGGGGACTCATTCCCCTTTGTGCAGTAACATTTTCCCTCCATCTTTTGCTAAAGGTAAGAATCAGTACATTAAATTCTATTTTGTTATGCTTTTATTTTAATTTTTACTTATTATGTTCGTGTTAATTTGTTTGATCACAATATATACCAAATTTATAGGCATGTTTCATAATAATAAGGGTTAGGAATAGAGTTTTGGAGTGGCTTGGAACAGATTAAAACTGTTTCCATTATTCCTTATAGATTAAAAATTTATTTTGAAATCATTTTCTGAACAGATAGAAAACTGAAGTATCATACATTGCAACCAATAATAGTGGAAGATAATCAACCTCTATGTATTTCTCATAATATAACTTGTTTATCATAAACAAATACATTACCATCATTTTAAGTTATCATTATTTAAAACATTCAAGAGATAATTGTGTTAAATTAATTTAAAGGCATTTACTCAGCAAATTCAAAGATTGGCTTTTTTTACTGGTGGATGTTATTCAATATAAACCAGTGCAAAACAAACCATTAGTCCATCACAAATGTTTTTCACCGTAAGCTAAATTAAAGTAGGTTTATCACAAAAAAGTTGTAATGTTTATTATACATATTTTTAAATTGTTCCATGAAGGAATTGAGTTTATTATGAATTTAATCATTCACATTCACTATCATCTAGATTTTTTGACAACTGTTCTTTTTAATAAAAATTCTTTAAGATAATAAACTTTAAACACTGAAATGATAAAGATATAGCATACAATGCTACATTCTTTTTTGACAATTAAAGTTAAGTTTGTCTATGAAGTAAAACATATATACAGAGTATCAAAAAATTATCTAAAACCAAATGGAGGACATTTCCAGCATTTCTTTTAAGATAAGAGGTGATACTGTGAATAAATAAAATATTTTTATTGGTAAAAATTGTATTGTATTAATAATTTATAATAGATTTTACTGTTTATTAGTTTATTTAAATTTCTATACACCCATAGTGCAGAGTTACCTTTGGAACAACCTGTATAATTGATGAACATTTTTAATGCAAATCATTTAAACAAAGCGAAAGAAAAATTCTGCAAATTAATTCAGTAAAAATTATGAATGTAAAAAAAAAAATTAACAATATCTTTTTTTTTCTTTAATAGATATTGAGTTATCAGCTAAAAATACTTTTTCTCATGGATTTTGCCAATAATAGAACAATCTATAGAATCATTTAAACAATATAAAAGTCATTGAAAAAGAGATCTTAATTAGAATGACTGAATATTTCACTTTTTAATTATTCTCAGGACATAAATTATTCTTTTAGATCTTACAAGAAAATAATATCTTTAATCAAATATTTGTTTCATTCTTGCCTATTCTCTAAGTTGGTATTTAATCAATATCTTCAGTTGGGTAAAAAGAGGAAGAATAGAAGACATTTTTATTGCACTTATTTTACTCAAATTGATTTATTTCTTTTCTTATGGGGATTGGTTTGTTTAGTTGTTTAGTTTCACAGTATATTAACTCTTATCAAGTCATTCAATTAAGAAGCAAGATGTTAAAAGAAAAAGAGTGGTCTTATTAAAATGTTCTTCATACACAAAACTATTTGTAACCTGGTAGCATTAAAAGTCTTCATAAAGAAATGATTTGTAGAAAAATCTTTTTTAATAAAGTATTTTTCATAAAGAGATGATTTTGAGTTGGCTATTTTGTTGCTCAGTATATCAACACTTTTTTGGGTTAATATATTTCTAAGAAGTGTGTCTTTGATCTATATAAAGCCATTTCAATTTTGATAAATACAGACTTATCTATCATTTAGATATTCAATAAGATAAAAATAAACAAAAATAAATCAGAGCTAAAATATCAAGTTATTTTATTTTTATTGTTAAGCTGAGCAATAAATAACCAAAAGAGAAATAAATTGATAATAATCTATTTACAATTCAGTAATAATATCTATAAAATGTTACTAAAAACTGGTGTCTATCTATCATCCAGCCTATAGCTGTATGTCTAATTAAATGTATATATCTGATTGGAAATTCAACACGGTATCTACATACAATCAGAAAACTTTTGTTGAGCAATAAGTATCCTTTCATTAGGATTGATATTATTAGACACATTTTAGTGTGTTAATTAAAACTTACAACAAGGTTTCTTTTTAGACATACACACATAAAAAGTAATCAATTAATATGTAATTATTTCATTTCTTTGATACACGTGCAATACTGCTATTTTGAATTATCAAAATATTAATGAATCTTCAAAAAATCAGAGAAAGAGAATAAAATAATTGAATACTTACAGTCCCACCAACAATTCTACCTAGTGGGTACCATGCCCGGTCATCAAACCAATTTAGGAAATTGTAGAACCCATTATTAACCATATAATGAGTAGAACGATAATTAAACCTAAAATGAAAAAATTATGAAATAATTAATGAGAAATCATGTCATGAGCTAATATCATGCTTTTTTTCTTAGCATTATTTCAAATAAAACATATGTAAGGAAACAGTAGGAATTAAAAGAATAAAAAAATTGAAATAAAATAAATAAGAGAAAAACTACTAGAAAATTTAATCAATAAAAAAAAGGCATGATGCACAAGTCAGTTTTTTTTCTATATGCTTTCTCTGTGAAATACAATGGAAATATATATGCCAAAATTAACAGAATAAATTGGTGGATACTGCAACGGTTAAATCTTTCAACTTAGAATTTTTAGTAGTTAAATTTCCAGCTCGAAACCGATTAAGAAGGTTTCGCAAGCTCTGAAAATCCTATATATCAAATTTTAAGTTTGTAGAGTAAATATTAGCTAAGGTGTTTGGTAGAGACTGGTTGGTCCTCACATCCAAACACATTCTCACTTTTATACGTATACATGAAACAGCAAGTTTTTACATATCTTGACTAATGAAAAATACATTTGTAATCAAAATGGTTTCCTATTTTTCAGTCACTATATTCTTCAAACTAATCAAAATCTACAGTAATTCAAAAACAGTTACTGTTTAACACATTAGGAATGTGGAATCGAATCCTAGGCCCTTAGGTTGCCTTCATTAAAAGTCTGATGCATTACTAACTGAGCTATGAGAATTATACAAGAGAAATTTTTATTACAATCATAATTCCATCAAACAAATATACATTTTTTTTTTATTATATTTAATTTACTTCCGTGATTTTAAAAGATGTTATTTTTAAAGAGCATGCACACTAATATTTCAATATTTCACTTCAATATCAATTCTTATAAACAGCTGTTAAATGTAATTTTTAATGATCATTTAAAAAGCATCAGGAAACGTCACTCAGCACTAAAAAATATTGCAGCAGAATATCAATAAATGGCAACAGGAGGCACATTTCTTATTCTTAGATATTTTTCTCACTTATCAAATGAATATTCATTGAATTTCAGCAATTTCATTTGCTATTTTATCGTTGTTGCATTTCATCAAAAATCAAAAATAAATAAAATGTACAGATCAGCCATTTATTTTACTCATTAACAGAACTGCTATATTCATTCTTTCATGTAAACACTAGTTTCCATATGTTCAGATAATTTGAAGTAGCATATTAGTGTATTTACAAAATATTTATTTCCAATTTAGTATGGTACTATATGTAACTAGCTATGGTCAAACTAAAGATATATAGGATTTAGTTAATAGATTTGCTCAATTTAATGGTTTTCATTTTAATTTTTCTATTGCAATTCAAATGACGATGATAATGGGAAAAAAAATCATTCCATTATTTTAAAAAAAAGCAATATAAAATAATAAGCTGTAAAAAATGTTCTGAACAAGAGAACAAACTTGGTTATTAGTTGAAAAGTTGATAGAATTGACATTGGTGAATTTTGTAACAGTTCAATGTAAAAGTAATTTAATTTGCTATATTTAGTTTAAAACAGTTACAGACATTCACCAGTTATTAAATGCAGATCTGAAATTTATAAAAATATTATTCTTAGAGTTCTTTTAAATAAATTATGAGAACAGTAGAAAAAAATGAAGTTAGAATTTTTTTTATGAATGACTGATTAATCTTTATTAATTCCAAATCTTTTTCCAGGATCTACTTTGTAGATAGATTGTTTGTTAGTAGGTATTTTTATTTAAAAAATTTTTTTTAAAGTAGTTTAAAAAAAAAAATCAAAGATTTTTTTTTTCTTTTTTTTCCCCATCATCTTTCCATTTACTTTTTTCTTCATTATCCATTCCCAAAAAAAAAAAAAACAGTTTGGCTTCTTAATACACACACATCATATATAGAAATATAAACTACATGTTTTCAGAGTACGTGGGGGAAATTGAAACAGAAAACAGGAAATTAGTGTCAAATGACTCTTATAAGGTTTAGTAATTGCTAATAAATTGCGTTTGAGTGATAGAATGAAACTACGCAAGTTTAAAAAGAGCATTCGATGTGACTATGATGAGAACACCCAAGATAATAAAGGAAGAGGTTTATAGAGAAATTTTTTAAATTCAATATTTTCATGTCCCGAAGGGTTGCAACTTTCCAGGGTAATTAATTCACAACCCTACATCAAATTTTAATATCATGGTTTTTCTTAAATTATGAAATGAAGGAAAAAATCTTGCTTATGTATTATTCTGTGGACTTTTGTCCTCATCTATCATAGCTGTTATCTTTTTATCTTATGGTCTTAATCAAGTGATTAACCACAACCCAGGATAGGATATCCTTAACTGATAAGAACAAAAGCCCACAGAATAAGTTCATACATAAAGAATCCTCATCTGAAAGAATTTTTAAATAAATACAAATCTTACTGGTTTTGAAAAATAATTTTATTTATTAGAATAATTGAGATAAGGTTTGCATCAATTAGAGTATTGGACTATTTTCCTCATTTTTACTATTTTTTTTTATCAATACTTCCTTGGCATTCAAATGTATATTGTTGAACTAACTAACAATTGGCTTAAATAGTTTTCTACGTGACAACCATTTGAATACTTGCTTAATCGAGATTATAGACAAAAATATCTGAACTTAACTGTGATGATTGATTAAAATATGTAGAGAAGAATATTATTTTAAACAAGGTGTGTGTTTAAAATGACAATCAGGTTCCCAAATATAACAATAAGAAAAAACTTAGGAAAACTAAAAAAAGGCACAGTAATCTTCTAGTTTTAATTTGTTATTTTGTAAGAGTAAGATGAGGTACCTTACTTTAATTTTGTAAAAATTCAACAAAATTATGGAATTTTTCTTATGGGAATCTCTTTAAAAAATCAGGTAATTATCTGATCAATATGAAATTTTCTCAGATTATTAAGTGAAGAATGAACTTTATTGGGTTGTATTTTTTTTCATAATCGATATTTTCTTGTTTTTCTACAGTGTTCATCCTCCCAAAAACAGGAAGCATCAAATAAAGAAGTAGGGGGTTTATAGGCTAAAAATATATAGATCATGAAAAACCATTAGACCTCAATAAAGTTCATTTTTTAATTACACTTAATAATCAGTGAAATTTTCATATTGATTAGATAATTATTTACTTGGCTATTGATAGATTTTTAACCCTTAGAATCCTGACTTTACAAAAATACGAACTAGACACTCAGATGTGATGTGTTCTATAAGACGACTATATTAGGGAGAAAATATCGGAGAGTCTGTTTTGCCTTTAGTCACCAAGGCCGATATATCGTCCTTTTAGAGTCGAAGGGGTTAAACAGAGACTAAGAAAAATTTCATAATTTGGTGGAATTTTACCAAACCAAAGTACTCCACTTTACTCCGTTACAAAGTCACAACGCTAAACTAAAAGATTGCCCAAAAAAGGCACATACAACGACCGTCCGACGCCGTCATCATAACAAAAAAAAAAAAAAACGCCGTGTAAATATAAAACATGGAAATATAGCCCGATTATTTTAATAATATGAAAATAGCTGCTTGAATAAGATTTTTATCTAACACTTTCAATGACGAAGATAATGAATTAAAAAGTATCCAGATTTGAAGTGAACTAACTTCATAAAAAAACATTTACACTCGCCGTCAGTCACAGTCACACTAGTTCTTAAAACTTTCAGAAATATTTGCAACGAACGCTCTCCAGCCAGCAGCAGAAGCGATTGTTGGTAAATTTGAAATCGAAGAATCGAACTGGATTATGAATTTTAGATAAAGATTTCAGAATGAGAAAAAACTAATACCAATAACAACGGCTATTCTTTAAAACTAACCAGACAATTTGTTGCTTAATGTTTTGTAAATGAATTAAAATCAGCTGTGGTAGTGTTGAGTGTTATTTCTCAGTAAAAATAATATTGATCAGGTGACCCGACCCGTACCCGACCCGACCCGTAATTAATGGCCAAGAGGGCGAAACATTTAGTGATCATTAATGGTTGTTGGTGTTAAGTGTACTGTCTGTCTCACGATAATAGTAACATTTTTTGTTCGTTTTTCTTTAATAAGAAAATTGAGAGATGAATTTTAAATACATTTCAATAAAACTACTATGATGTGACGGTCGCAGTCGCACACACAAAGCAAGGTAGATAACTAACGGGAAACAAACAAAAATGAACAGTTTCGGGATTTAACGAAAAAAATTGCCGCGTTGTTCGCCGTTATTTAATGAGTAAAAAAAGGATAAATAATTTTTTAGAATATTAATGTTATTATATAAAATAATATTGTAACCATTACTTATATAAATAAAACGGGATATGATAATAAAAAAAATATAATAATACAAACGTTTGAAGTTTTAAAAGGAAAAGGGAAAAAAAGACAATAACGATTTAATTTAAAAATAAAAACAATTGTAAGAAGAATCATTTATTTTTTTATGCTTTGGTGAAAAAAATGGTGTTAATTTACTTTATTTTCCTTAAAAAATAGTTTCTATTTTTTTTAATAATTTTAAGAGAAGTTTATTAATAGTTAAAAAAAAAAGTTTGATTTTTTTTAAATAATAATAAAAAAAAACTTGGAATTTAATTGCAATTTTTATTTTTGACTTATTGGAGAATAATTTCAATGAAATTTTTACAATTTTCTTTTTTCAATACAAATTTAAATATTTAATTTCCCCCTATGTCATTCATTCATTCGTCGTAGAATAGGATTTACATTCAATAAGCCATTAAATTAATAAAAATTAAATTCCAAGCTACAAAAATGGGAAATTATAATAAGATGAAACTTTCACTGTTTTTATTTATTTATTAAGATTCCTTGGTTGTTTTTAATTTTCATTCTTCTTGCAAAATATCGAATAACTAAATAAATGGATGGATTTTTAGTTAATTTTGTTTTTATTGAACCTTTCTGGAAATGTACGAAGAAAAAGTACTTTTAAACAAAATCTAAGAATTATTTATTTACTTTAGCTTTATCATTATTATTATTTATTTTTTTGTAATATTTTATTTCATTTCTTCCTCACTTCTCCCTCCCCACGAAAAAGGGACGTTTATTATCAATCAAATTGACGAAAAAGAGTTTTAAAAAGAAAAAACCAAAACCACTGAAACCAGTTACTTTAATTTTTAAAAAAATTGGCAATCTTTTCAAAAATTATATTTTGCAAACTGCACAAAAAAATATTTTTATACGATTGCTAACAAGTAAATATAATTAAATTACAATAGCAAAATTGGCGATTTAAGAGTTTGTTTTTCTTTGCAAATTAACAGAAAATCAATTAAATCTTACATGTTCGTTTAATAATCATATTTTAAAATCCAATTTAAAGAAAATATGAGATGACGATAAACTGTTAATTGTAAATATTCAAAATAAAATTTGTTATTGAGTTTATTTGATTCATATATAAACAAAACGGACCAATTATTTAATTTACCGTTAATTAACGATTGAAATAAAAAATAATGGTTATATAAGGTTAAAATTAATACTTTAGGGGCTAAAATCGTTTTTTAAAAGGGGTGGAGTAATAAAAAATGAAAAAAATACGACAGCGTTTTAGATTTTTGCTTCTACTTTTCTAAAGAAAAAAAAAATTAAAGTTAAATATTTTTTTCATTCAATACACCCCCTTTTTTTAAAATAATCTATTAGATTTTTTTCATTTTGGCAGAGTTGCAGATTTATTTCTTATACATTATTTTCAAATGATTTTTCAAGATAGCAGATACAAATTATTTTTTTTTACTTCGAGTGTAAGTCATGCCGCCCCACGCCAAATAAATTGTTGTCGGCGGCGATACTTACCAAGGATCAAATTCGTGAATGATGCTTTCAAAACGAATGACAGAAAATAATCTGGAACTGAAACCTGCTAACCAAGTAAGGGTTAAGATGAAAAATGTCAGTAGACTTTTCCATCCTCCAGGATTCCAAATCGCTGTGCGGATGTCTGTTTTCACCGCACCGGTATCCGCCATGTTGTTCACACTGTAGTAACAGGGAAGTAGCAAATGTACGACAAATACGAAATAATTTGGTTCTAACGGTGTACAAAAGTGTAGAAATTAACTAAAAAGTTTGATGTTCATTAAGCTTAAAATAATTTTTTTTAATTTCATTTAAAATTTATAAGCTTTTTTTTTCATTTTTACAATATACAATGATAAAAGATTTGAAAATGTCTAAGATAAGATCAATTAAAAAGTTTTCACTTTTTCCATTTTGATTGTTAGAGTCATCCGTAACCAAGTCATGATTTGTTTTTTACAATCATTTGTAAATACAAATTTTAAGCTTTACGCCACGTCCGGAAATTGAACCAATCGCTATCGACCAGGTGTAGAGCCGCCAACGTAACAACAATTTTACACCAGCGAACACGAGTTCAAGTTGAGGTGTCTCGTTTGTGTTCACGACACTATTTCTAATAATTTTACAATTAGAAATAGTATTTCTAGCTTAGTAAATCATTTTTTTTTAATGGGGAATTAATTTGCAGAGAAATCAATGAGTGAAAGTGACGTAAGAATTTATTTCAGTAGTTTGAAAAGAGACCTTGTGGTCTTTCTTTCATTACCGCGTACTTTTGAAAAAAATCTTTTTTTTTTAATAAGTTGGTAAAAATGACGCCTTTTTTAAAATCTTAATGAAAAAGTTAACTCAAACTTAATTAGTGACGACACTCGGTCCTCTATCCACAATTATATACAGACACACACAATACACTACAAAAATGATTTTTCATAACACGGTCAGAAGACCTCAAGAAGAACAGAGAGGTCTCTCTTTTTTTAGATTAAAAACAACTGAAATAAAGTCTAACGTCACTTTCTAACACTTTTCATCCATTGATATTTTTGAAAGATAATTAATTTTAAATAATTTTCTAGGCTAGAAATCTTAATAAGATTTTTTTCCAAGTAAAACCTTTTTCACTTTTACCAATAATCAACTCAAATTGAATTGTTAATTTTTCCATTTCAACCGTCATTCTGCTAAAAAAAATAAATAAATAAAACTGCTTAAAATTTACGACAGATGGTTGTTTTATTATTATTATTTACAAGTAAATGCCATTCAAAAATGAAACATTCATCCTTTCACTACCTTTCAGTATTGAAAACCTATTGTTTTTGAGGAAGAAAGAAAAATACTTCTGTTTTTTTTATTATTATTATTATTTTTGCTTTAAAGACAAGAGGTCAAGAATTGTAAGAAATGAGTGCCAGCCCCCAGTAACCAATTAGCATGCCCCTGTCTATCAGCTTTTGACAGGAACTTAAAAACAATTTTTAGTTATTGGTTGACAAAGTAGTCTCAGCGTGGTTGTTGTGTAAGGACAATTTTAGATTTATTTTCTCCCAGTTTTTAAAGTTTTGATTTTTATTTCAGTTAAAAACAGATTTAACTGGTTCTAGTAAGGTTAAGGTCTTCTTGAGAGCAATTGTATCATACACACAGACAAGGCATTGCTGTGTCTGTGTGTATGTCTCATGATGCTCTATGCCACTCTTCAATCAAAAAAGGAAAAACAATTAAACCCTTGGACCTTCACACGAAAGAGCCTAACACTAAAGAAAGCACTAAGCACAAATACACCATTACACCAAACCATCACACCAAGTACACCCCCATGGCTACAATAACCAACAATTTTATTAAATATAGGCAACCACTCCTAGTAATCACTACAAAAACAAAACTAACCCAATAATCACTCTCCAAGAGAAAATTTACTCCATTATAAAGGGTTTGCCAGACACATATATACTGAAGACATTGGAGCTGGACCATTGGTAAAAGCTCGGACTTTGAAATCATAGAACGCAGGTTCAAATCCCAGTCAAAACCATTGCATTCACCTTTAGTACCCCCCTCACTGGCTGTGGATAATCCGTTAACCTTCAAAATTCCCAGAAACCTTCAAAATATTTATTTTTGTGAAACTACAATCAAGGATTGAATTTTAAACTGCTGCTATCTATTAGTCCTAGACTTTCATCTTATTACATGACTTAAATGTACAGTCATTGTCAAAGTAAACCAAAGATTTTTCAAAACAAATAAATGTATGATTCAAATAATTGAAAAAATGATTGTTAAATTAGTTGAAATGGCTATTTTTTTATCTTTATTTCTCTCTATTATAAAATCAATAATATGATAGGAGGGAACAGTGCTAAAAAGCTTGGAGTCTGGAATTGTATTCCATGAGTTCAAATCCCTGTCAAAACAATCATATTCACTTTTCTCTGTCTCGGGCAGATGAGGCTCGTCAATGAGAGTAACTCATATAGGTGATGATCAATACTCATTACATAAAGTTTAGGGATATAATGAGTAGGGCTATGACAATATGTTTTTATTAAAGAAAATGCTTGTCACAGATCTAGTTATTAGAGCTGTGACAAGAATATTCTTTAATAAAAGCATATTGTCATAGCCATACTAATAACTACAGAATTAAAAGAAATTGTAAAATCGCAAAATAGTCAAGTAACGACAAGGATAGTCTTTCATAAAAGCATATTGTTATAGCCCCAATAATGAGCATGTAAAACTGGCCTTGTGCCTAACTTGAGTTTCCTCCGCCCTATTCTTCTTTTTTATTCTTTCTTGGTTTTGATTTTGTCTTTTTTTTCTTTTTCTCTGCTGTCATCTTCTTTGCTGTCTTCTTCTATTTCTCTTCTTCTTTTTCTTCCTCGTCCTTCTTCCTCTTCTTTTTCTTTTCCGCTGTCTTCTTCATCTTTCTCTCCTTCTTTTCCTATTTCTCTTCCTTCTCTTCCTCTTCTCCCTTCATTTTTTTCTTCTTTTCTTCTTCTCCCTCTAATCCTAAATTAAGCCAAAGAGAGAGTAATTATCTAACCCCCCCCCACTTGCTGGTTCCAAGCAATCTACAATAAAAACTACTACCGATTCAGGCCACAGATGAAAATCAATGAAAACAACACAAAACAACACAAACAAGCTAAAAACTGTGTCCACTTTGTCATTAAGCAATTAAATGCATTCAGACGTATTTCTTTATATCATTTTTTTTACATCTTAACGGGTATTAAAGTGTTTCCTATTAAACTATTGCCTTGGATCTTTGATGTTTACAGCAATACAATTGTTATAAAGTTGCCTTTCATTCTTGTTTGACTAGCAGCTTTCTTGAAGGGTTCTTAAACACTTTCTTTTCTTCAGGTTCACGTATTCCCTATGGACCAAGCATTTCCAAATCCTTCCATTTTGAACCATTATTGATAGGCTACTTAGTTTAATTATGAATTGGAAGGATATTATATTTACTCGGTGAGCACCAAACCAAGTTTGGCACAAGGCCAATTTTACGTGCTCTTACTCGGGCTTCTTACATTTGGTATTACCCTTCACCTAGATGAGCTGCTCTCCCAAGTTAACGAGCCCAATCTGCCCGAGGCAGCTAAAGATGAATATAATGGTTTTGACTGGGATTTGAACTCGCGTAATACAATCTCAGAGCCCGAGCTTCTACCAATACTCCACCATCTCTGGAAGGATATATTTACTAGGTTGAGCACAAACCCAAATTAGGCCAGTTTTAGCTGCTTATATCCCTGCGTTTTTTTGTAATCAGTTTTGCCCCTCACCTAAATGAGTTACTCTCATTGAGTTGACTGGTCTCATCCACCCAGTTTTAATAGAATCAGTGTAATCCTTATACCTAGATGAGTTACTCTCCTGAGTTAATGAGCCTCATTTCGGTGCCAAAGACCAAAGATAAACTCTTAAGGTGGAGCTTTATATAGGATGCAGTTTGCTCATGTGGCACTGATGAGCAGACCTTCGCTTACCTTCTCACAGACTGCCCACTTAGTGTGCCTTGCTCTGATGTGGACCTAAGGAATGCGATGGTTACCACCCGTCGTTTCGTCTCTAGATGGAGCAACACGATATGAATGAATGAATCTGTCAGATGCAGCTGAAAACGAATGAAATAGTTTTGACAAGGATTTGAACTCGTGTAATAAGGTTCCAAAGTGCAAGTTTTCCCTACTGCTTCACTCTAGCTGCCCTAGAATATATAACAGGTCAATAAGTTTAGAGGTGGAAGGAATACTGTTAGGTAGCGTATATTGTGCGGGGTAGTGAAAATATCCATGTTAGTGTCTGGGGGCATGGTTAAACCTCTTGAAAGGTACAATCTAACTGAGACCTCAATGGTGGACCAGGCGGAGGGTGATGGTTGATCTTACGAGAGCATCACTACAGTTGGAAAGGCAGATGAAAGCTGCAGCAGGAAGAAGGTCTTCGGTCTTGGAGTCCATGCCAGTGGATTTAGGCCCTCTTTCTGTCAAAGACTGTGAGGTGCTTGTCTAAGTAGCAGCCTCCCTACATTAAACAATGTTACACACAGGCGTCCTCCACAGGGATTCCACCCCAACAAAGAGTGGATTTTCCATGAGAAGAATAGTCCTACTCATTTCGAGTGAACGCAAATGAGGGTGATTGCTGCTGGATTTGTTGATAAACTTCAAAATCTTCTATTTAGAGTTCAACCAGTGCCATGCTTAGCCACTTAGTTGCCCCGACGCAGAAGGCGCCTTGCGGCCCCTTTACCCTTAAAAGGCAAGTTGCACCCCCTCAACATCCTGGAGCCTTCGACTATATACATACATATATATATGATATTTACTCGGTGAGCACCCCCAAGTTTGGCACAAGGCCATTTTTATGTGCTCTTACCCGGGCTTTATATATTCGGTGTTACCCTTCACCTAGATGAACTGCTCTCCTGAGCTAACGAGCCCCATCTGCCCGAGGCTGCTAAAGTGAAAGTAATGGATTTGACTGGGATTTGAACTCGCGTACTACGATCTCACAGCCCGAGCTTCTACCAATGCTCCACCGTCACTGCCCATATATACAAAATATATATATATATATATAACAGATAATATTTCTTTATCATTCTAATCAAATGTTAATTTAGATTTACAGACTTTTTATTAACTTATAAAAATGGCCTTAAATCTAACAAGGATGAGAGAAGAAAAAAAAACAAGAAAAAAAACTCATTGGTGTTGAAATATTTTCCAACTTTTTGAGTTGTTTTGACAATGTTTTCTTAAAATAGCAGACAAAGAAAAAAAAATATTAATTGATTTTCTGATTTTGGAAAAAGTACAAATATAATGAGAATTTTAGTTAATCTAATAACTGCCATGAATATTTAAAAGTACACAAAATGAGATTACTCAAAATAGAACTAGTTACTTGTTGCAATAAATTGAGGTAAATTTTGATGTGGGTGTGTTTGTTTGATGTGTCTATTTTTTATTCCATTTAAAACATTTAAAATACCAGTTTTTCACAACTACATTTTTCATGGAATCTCCTTTTAAATCCTGCTTATGGCACCAACAAAGTTTTTCACATGCATAATTTTAATGAAATCCCTTTTTAGATCTTAGTTTTGGTACCAAACCAACTTTTATGTTATACATGGTTTGTTCAATAAGTAATGAGAAAATGTCGCATATGATTTGATCAAACTACTACTTCATGGTTAAGTACGTATACATATAGACAACAAAATATCTTAGTGATAACTTCCTCTCATTCTAGGTTTGAGCGCAGCAGTGTTCATTTTGGGACCAGTCTGATCAGGTTTGCCGATCTGTGACAAGATGCAGAGAAACAAAGAACAACGTTATGCCATCAAATTTTGTGTTAAACTTAAGAAAACCAAACAAAAACCTTATGGAATGTTAAAGGAGGCCTATAGAGATGAACAGATGAGTCGAGCAAGTTTCTATCGGTGGTTTAATAGATTTTCTGAAGGAAATGAACAAGTAGAGGATAAACCCAGATCTGGAGCACAGAACAGTGCATGCAAGGAGGAAAACATTGAGGATGTGTAATAATTAGTAATGCAAGACCATTGGATAACTGTAAGGAGGATATCTGCAGCTTTTGGTATTAGTATTTAGGCAGTAGAGACAGTTCTCACAGAAGATCTCTCCTGACATTTTCTTATTATTTATTGAGCATACCACAAGTCCATACTGGAGACCACCTGGACAGCTGAGAGAGGAGCTAGTCCCATGCGACTTTCTTCTGTTCCCATGCATAAAATATAGCCTTAGGGAAATCAGATTTTAGTCAACAGAAGAGTTGAAAGAGGCATGGGCAAATTACATGAATGGACTTATAAAAAAAAGACTCTAAAGAGGTTATTTATTTGTCCAATTGTGAACGCAAATGGAACAACTAGGATTCGAAATTGTGTATTATGATTCTAAAGTCCGACTGCCTACCCACAAGGCCAAAAGGACCTCTCTGTTTTATTTAGGCCTCTTGATTCCCCGGGGAACATAGGGCCCAAATGATGCTTCTTCAACAGACTCGTTCTTCAAAAGCTGTTATTACAATTTTGGTAACTTTCTCTAATTACAGAATTGGGTTGTTGACCCTATTCGAACCCCCGACCGGAAGGACCAGAGCTGAATATTCAATTTTACCCTGGGACTATCGAAGGTATTTTTATCATGACTCCATCTGTAATTAGGTATCTAACAAAAGATAAGGGGTGCATCTACCCAGTGGTTTAACCACACACCCAGATACTACCCTGGGTATTTCCAAACCCCGGTGCAAGATACAGTACATTGTATTCTTAAACAGTTACCCATCTAACTACTGACCAGGCTCAATGTTGCTCAACAACTGGAAATACCTAATAGAAGAGGAAAAAAAGCAATTGAATTTCATATCCATCATAGACTGGATACATCTGTTCACAAAGTTTATAATCTTTCATGATTAACTATGCCTATCACACTTATATGATTCATGTAAAAATCAATAAAATTATCTATGCATATATATTCATATTTACACATACACATACATTGAATATATATAGGACATTTTGAGTAGTTAAGGGGTTAAACAGTTTCTGTCAAAGATTATTTATTTTAGCATTCTTGAAATTTAAAAATAAACCTACTTTTGGACTTTTTTGTACTGTTTCTAACGGTATACCTACTTTTGGCCCACCCCTTTATAATTAAGATTCCCTGTGATTGATTAGATATAAACATCAAAATGCATAACATAAATTTGTAATATTTGTGGTTTTGGTGGTAATTAATTGATTGAGTAGATACCAATATTAGCTTTTAAAAGTTATTCTTTATT
>JAUZSX010000036.1:467888-479971 GCA_034780655.1 Idiosepius hallami
ATTAGCAGCCGTCCAGCATTGAATTAACTATATACGTATCAAAAACTTAAGCGAATAAAAATGCCCAATTAACTTATTAAAAATATAATATATAAAAAAAAAAAAAAAAAAGGAAGCAGCCCAAGTCAATCAATGAATAATAAAACAGTTTGCCCATAGTGTCAGCGTCATGGATGACTGCTTGCTTTGAAACATTTATTTGTACTTTTACGCAAATTAAGATAATTTGTTTCACCTTAGCTTCATGGATGACAGCTTCGCTTTGTATTATTAATTTGTATTTTTACGCAAATTAAGTTAATTTGGCGTTAAATGATTTTTATCAAACCAGAAAGAATGTTGAACCTAAGAGAAATATGATTTTTATCTATTTTTTACATCATTACCAAAGTTGAGTCAATGCTGTTAAAACTGTTGGGAAAGGCCTTTGATTTATTGCTCTCATTTACACAATTTACAACGGCACTGAAGGCAGATGAAGGCTGCAACAGAGGATGGCCTCCCGTCATCATGGTTCTCCATGCCATTGGAACAAGGCCCTCCTCTGCCAAGGGGCCATGTGGTGGCTGCAGGCACATCAGTCTACCCACGTTAAAAACATTTGTAGGCGTCCTCCTGAAAGGGAACCCATCCTACAATTGGGTCTAGGATCGGCCTCTATGAAGTGCAATCTACCAGTCACAATGCAACGTTAATCATCTGAAGGCCCACAAGGATCAAGACGGAGGACAGTCATACTTGACCACAAGTGACCACCGATGATGATGACACAATGTTTATTTTGTAGGATGACACTCTAAAAACAGAACTTTTTAACAATCCAATAAAACCAAGGGTGATGGAAGAAAAATATTTTATTCATAACAATCGAAATCTTAAAACACACAGTTCAAGAAACAATTCTGTAATTTTCATTTCTTAAAAATTATGACTTATAATGGTGTCCTCCTGTAAGAATTCATTCTTGAAATCTGCTATTGAGATTCTTCAATGACTGCTGCTATATCTCAGCTGTTGTCTGGTCCACTGAGCCATGGTTACTAAAATGGCAAAGTGCTTACAAGCTCAAGATCTCTATCTTAAAGAGTTGTCACTTGTGAATTGTGCATGTCTAGCAATACACACTACAGAAGTTCCCATTTTTAAGAGTCACATTCATTTGGAATTTTCTGGTGAGATGAGATTTCATTATTTGTAATATTGTTTGTTTGTTTGTGTTTTACAGCATACCTATCTTTTTGGTCATTTCATGCCAAGAACAATCATTTTTTTATTATTAAGTAAAGAATTAGGCAAGCTTGCAGTTTAATTCTCTATTGTTTGGCACTATTTAAATGCTTTCTTTTTTTTTATCTATCACAGTATTACATTAAATTTGTTCTTTTTAACAGAAAGATTTTCGAGACATTATAATTGTCTATTTTTTTTTTTATTCCTTTAAGATGATTTTTCATAATCTGTATATCCATTTTTGCAGGCTGTTTCTTTATAATTGTTGTTTCACTGTTTTTCAGTCTGCACAAACAAATGAATATACAGAATACAATTTGACAAATAAATACCAAACATATTGAATGATAATGAAACAGAAACAAACTGTTTTTTTTTTTCATTAAAAAAAAAATGAACAAGCAATAAAATAATTTAATTTCCAATTCTTTTTACAGTTAAATGCCTTTTAGAGATGATGTGTGGCAGGTGATCTGTGCATATTGGTCTAAATAAGAAAAAATTTAGTTTAAAATTGGTGGTAGGATGATTCCAAATTTTTTTTCTAATACCAATTCTGATTTGAGGAAAATGTTGATTCATGATTCCAATACCAAGTACGATTCTAATTCCTTGCCTTGTATGAAACATACACCAGGGAGCCCAAGTCAGACGAGCTCTCTTGCAGTACCAGGCCCTCAGACCAACTCTAATGGCTCAGTCCAACCCTGTGTGTATATATATATATATATATATATATATATATATATATGCAGTCGACGTGGCTCAGTGGATAGACAATCGAACTTCGAAACCGTACTATGCAGGTTCGAATCCAAGTTGTTCTGTCTATGCTAACATGTCGACTAATACCCTTGGGAAATGTATGAAGCCCAATCTTCCCTACAGCTATAGGTTAAATAGTGTAAGACCTCAACGGCAGATGTGGCGGATGATGTCTGCAATGACACAACGGCACTGAAGGCGGTTGAAGGCTGTAACAAAGGATGGCCTCCAGTTGTCGTGGTTATCCATGGCATTGGAACAAGGCCATCCTTTGCCAAGGGGCTGTGTGGTGACTGTAGGTTCATCCACTGCATCAGTCTTCCCACGTTAAAAGACATCAGGCGCAGGCGTCCTCCTGAAAGGGTCCACAAGGACCAAGACAGGGGAGAGTCAATTGACCACCAGTGACCGCCAATGAATGAATTATGATGATGATGATGATGATATATATATATATATACATATACATATATATAGGCGACGTGGAGGAGCAGGAGCATTGGTCAAAACTCAAACTATTCATATCACAATGTATGATGCGAGTTCAAATCAAAAGAAGACACAACACACTGATTTCGGTCTTGAATGATGTGGTCACTCACTAGCTATATCAAATAAAACAGCAGCTGAACTCTGATAGACTAGTTGATAATTTTGCTAAGTCAGGGTCCAAATGTTTAAGAGATGTTGTAGAGCCGCTAACGCACGCACGCATCATTTCTACAGTTAAATTAAATTTGAACAATTTCTCCCTGATGCACCCAAGCGCAACAAGACTCGTCAACGCACTTACACTCGTGCGTGAGCGTTAGTATTTTTTTTTTCTTTTTGATAAAAGTTAAAGTATTTCTTAAAAAGTAACTGAGGCCAGTTAGGGAAGCAAAAGCAAAGCACATGCGCTAAAACACTAAGCTTAACTCTAACTTTAACCCTCAAATTAAAGACAAATGTCAATAATCGTAGCGTAGATGTAATAAGTGGCATATGGGAAAATCGTAAAAAAATTGATTAACTTAAATAAATTTATAAAACTAAAGCTACATAAAATCCGCCTTAGTTGAATTAAAATTGTAAAAAAAAAAGTTGCAATTTTAATTTTTGTACAGGGAACACATTTTTTATATAACAAAAACCAACTGTTGTGTTTAATTTTAATTTTTTTTGCGAACATTAATGTGAATTGAATTAATTTCAAATAAATGTTTGCTGTAATGCTGTCTGTATTAGTGTTTATGGTGGAATGATGGGGTGGTTGGACTGACTGACTGGACTATTGGCGTGGGGTGGTGTTTTTTGCGTGTGCCAGTGCAGGGCTGCAGTGGCTGCACATTATTATTGTTTATGTTTTTTTAACAAATAGCAATTATTTGGCTACTTCCTCCTCCACTCCTTGTTTTACTACTAGTTACTGTATTCTCTGCTTTCGTTTTGCAAAAAAAAAAAAAAAATTGAAATTATTTAAATTGCGATGATAATCGATAATATAAAAAAAACACCAAAAAAACTAGGTAAATTGCTAAAAAAATTGATTGTTTCAAGTTTATGAATATTATTTTAATAAAAAATAAGATTATTTTAAACCGCGTACCTTTTTTTGTAAGGGAAAGCCTAAATGTGTGTGTGTGTGTGTGTGTGTGTGTGTGTGTGTGTTTTAGTGCTCTCTCTTTTTGCTTTTCTTTTATGTTATAAAAGCATACTTAAACCTTTTTCTTTTCCGGCATATTCTACTACTCATTATTTGAATTCTGAATTTATTGCAAAAATGCATATATTAGTGCAAAACTCAACTGTCCTTATTGCAGTCGGCAGATTTATTTACTACTGGTGTGGGTGCCTTGCTGTTGGGGCTCCCGGCTGTGCCTGCTGTTTGCGCACTTGCAATACTGACTGACTAACTGCACATTGTTTCTGTCCAAATTTATGTTTAACGTTTTCCCAAACAATACATTTCTTGTAAACCTAAAAAAACTAAATTTTTTTTTCGTACATTTTTCTCACAAACACAAAACAATTGTTGATGAAAGCAACAAAAATATCTAAAAAAAAATGGGGGAAAAAATTGAAATAAAGTAATATTTTTACAAAATTTATTGTTGGATTTTAAAGCATCTTTTAAAAATTTGCGAAGAATTTTAAGAATCAAATTGAAAAGACTTTAAAAAAAAATTCCAATCAGTAGTGAGTGGAGTGAGTGAGTGATTGATTCAAGTCAGTGAGTAATTGTTTTGTTTGTGTACGTACGTGTAAACGTTGTTTTTTAAAATTATCGATTATTTCTTTTTTTTGTAAGATTTAGTTTCAATATTTTTTTTTTCTTTGAAATAAAAATTGTTTTCAGTTTTATATTCTGTGTTACAGTATTGTTGTCTTAAAAAAAAATTACAATGCATAGAAATAAATTCAAGGATTTAAAAATATTTCTAACATGAAAATTAAATTCAGCCCAGGCTCAGACGACGACTTGCTTGCTCGAAATGTTATGTTCACTGTTTGTTCCAGTGCTTAATTTTTTTTTTATTAAAAAGACAAAACCACCCATTAACTAAAAGACGAAATTCTTAAAATTTATTTGGGTATTTTTGTTGACGGAATATTTTTTTTACGTCCATGACTTCACAAAATAACAGACTTCCAAGTAATTAAAAACAAAACTTAAGCAAGATTATTCTGCAAATAAGATAAAATGTTAAGATTTCAATTTAAAAAATATAATTGCATTATTATTCATTCCATTTTAAATAAAAATTTAAAAAATTAAAAGTTTTTTTTAAAATTTATTTAATATCTCAATCATTTTTGTTCATGTCAAAAATTATGTTTATGTGTGTGTGTGTGTGTGAGTTGTAAATTCGTTCATTATGGACTCCAAAACGACTGGTCCGTCGTGGTCCGATTTTCTTGAAAATTCACATAATTTGTGCTTTTTGAGTGTTTTGTTTCGGAATACCCCAAAAAGTTAGACCGCGCTCGCTACTAAAATTAAAACTGTGAAAATTGCGAATAAACACATCTCTGTTTGTTGTGTAGGCTAATAATCGTTAAAGCGTTTGTTTTGCATCAAGTGGTCAAGGTTCGAATCCTAGGTGGGATTTGGAATGGTAAAAAAAACTATATTTAACTATACTGAAGCAGCAGCTGTAATGCAAGATTTTGCGTTTAATCATAATGCTATAATTTGATTTAAATATTTTTGCCCATACCTAAAATTTCCCGACTTGCACGGGCAACGCCGGCGGACTATTTTGCTAGTTTAAGTTAAAACCAAAAGAATTATTCAGATAACCAAACCGTGATTATTAAAATTAAGCAATGGGGATTTAGTATTTATAGCAACAGGAAGAAATAAAATAAAGTGAAAATAATTTTAAAACGCAAATGAATGGACATTGAGAAATAGAAAGTCCGAGAAAGAAGTAGAAATTTGCATTGATTGATTAATACTGTTGTTAGTGTTGTTCGAGATAATTCTTCTTGTATTGGTTGGTGTTGTTATTTTGCCTTTCTAGAAGGTTCTATGCGATTTGATTGGACAGTATAAAAGATAACGGCGTGACGTCACGAAAGCCCATTGCTTTTTGGCCAAACGCGAGTGAATAACTCTTTTCAGGCGTGTTACCACGTGCAGGCAAGCCGAATTCCGCGAGGGCTCTCAGCTAGAAAAGGTTAGAACTTTAATTTTTTATACTTTTTTTAAATTAAAAAAAAAATTTAATTTCTGCATTTATTTTTGATGTTATTTAGGAATCTCCTCTTTATGTTCAAAACGTAAAAAAAAATACCATTAATGCATTTTTACCTAATTAAAATGCAACTCCACTTTTATTGTGTGACTGCTGTTTTTGCTTAGGCCTAGAAGTTGGTTCTTCTCTCTTGTCTGTACAAATGGATTTTTTGTTAAAAGAAATACTTAGGAATTTTTTTTTCAATTAGATTTTATGATTTTTTTTAATTTTTTTTTTTTGCATGGCTTATTTTTTATGCAAATGTACTTAACCAACCTAAATTTCCAGCCCAAATATTGAATGGAAAAAATATTTTGAAAAAAAATTAATTAATTTCAAGATGGCACTTCTTCCTGGTTAGATTTAAGAAATACATTGAATTTAATCTTATGTCTGAAATATTATTTTTTTTAACCAAGCGAAATAGTTTCTATTAAATAAATTTCTAAAATGGTTACGCTAAAATGCTTAACCATTTTAGAAATTTATTTTGGATATACTTAAATTTTCTAAGCATAATAATAATAAACATTTTAAAATAGAATTTCAGTAGGCTAGCTTTGTGTTTTTTTTTTTAAATCTTAATTGCGGCTTTTTAGTGTAATTTAAAAAAAATCCTCATTTCTTTTGAAGAATGTTTGAACCCTTTTTGCCTACCACTTTAAAAATAAAATTTGAATATATTGACGAAAACTTATTAAAAATTTTATATTTCATTATTTCTTATTGTAATCAATTAGCTTTCTTATCTTAATGTTATGAGAAAAAACGAGAGATAAAAATATTCGAAGCGTCGCATTTAAATATTTAAAAAAATCAGTTGCCGACATAGCCAGAATGAACATTCTAGATTTCTTCTTCTTTTTATAGCAGCAGCAGCATCACCGCCCGCCATCATCATTATCGTCGGCCGAGCCATTAAATCTATTTATACGGTTTATATATAAAAACTGCATAGAAAACCCTTAAATTTTCTATCAGATGTTTATCAAGTGGCGAATTTTGCATTTAATGGGGAGGAATTAACTTGAAAATATATAATAAACAAAACTCTTGTAGAAGCTTCCTTCCTCTAAAAGACGGCAACTTAAAGATTCCATTGTGTGTGTCTGTAGACAGGCATATCTAAATCAGGAATCATAGAAATTTTTATTCGCATTTTAATTTTTTTTAGTGTTTTCTCCCTGTATTCAAAGCAAACAATTTTTGCGAAGTCTACAAGTGTCTCTGCTTATTTTGATAAGTAGTCGAATCATCTGGAAACTAATGAAAAAAATAATACCTTAACTCTCTCGACCCTAAACTAAGTTAAGCAGTAGGTAATCGGATCCGTTTTATTAAAGGACCACAGAGGGACCGACATATCGGCTGTGTGATCTTTTTAGCTAACGTTAACATTTGTATTTTTGTTTCGTGCCTAAATCTGGTTATTATTTTTCAATTTCACCTAAATGAAGCTTCTAGAATCGCGTTTGCCATCGATAAAAATGGCGGTCAAGGTTAAATTTAAATTCTACATGGATGATACTCTTTGTAACCATTATTTTGTTACCTTTTTTAAATTTTTGCTATAATTTGATAAGGATTTTTGAATTGTAACTTTGGTCTTATTCCTCATCGAATTTTTCTTGGCGTAGAAACCCCTTAAAATGGTTACAGATTTGCTTAGTTTTCAAAAAAAAAACAAAAAATTTAATCTGATTATTTTCAAATTGTATGAAATAATTAAAAATGATTTTTATTTTTGCATGCTAAAAGAAGTAACTACTAAATCTCGATTACCAATGACTAGATAGAAATAGCTAATTTGCCTTGATGTTAATTTTTATCAGATTCAAAATAGAAGTAACAAGAAGGTTAGGCTAATATAGCTTGTAATCCTCCTACCTCAACTGTAGAATTTTTAATCCATTTTTTTCCCCAATCTTTACTCTTCCGACTTTTCGTTAGTCGCCTTTAACAAAACTGTCAAATTTAATGATCATTTTTGATAAAATAAAACAGTTTTCAAGATTTAACCCAAAAGTTAAAGAAAAATAAAAGGCTTGATTAGTCGGTCAAAACTTGAAAATGAACTCTTAATGTTCCAACAGTAATCCTACATTTAAAGTTTTACTTAAGAGGTTTACAATAGGCAGATGAGAGCCCTGACTAACATATATTTTTTACCTTCGAATTTTCAATGAACAATTAGTGTTCACGCATACTATTCAACTATCTTATTGCGCGAAAAAGGCGGAGGAAGATGAATTTTTGTAATTAAAAAAAAAATAGTTGTAATTAAATTTTTAAAAAATATAACAAATAAACAAATGCAAAAAGTTGGTTGGTATGTTTTTAAAATTCGTGTGTAAACCGAGACCCAGTCCATATCGTACGATTTAAATATCCTAAAAGTCACGATTTATAAAGTTTTAATTTTAAATATTCTGATTTAAAATTATTTTAACTTTTTTGTTAAATCAGCTGAAATTTAATTTAGTCTTATAGAGGTTCGTACTAACGATTAGTTATGTATGTTTAATGTTTGGGGAGGAGGAAAATGTCTGTAAATTTAAGATTAAAACTAAATTAAGGGTGCTCTTTTTATACAAATCTTTGATCTATCTAGTCATGATAACCAAAATATAAGTGATTTCGAAATGTAAACCGTTTTAAATTTATAGTCTGAAACTAATCTAAGCGGCGTAGCTTAGAAAAACATTGAACTTTGGATTTCTTTGACTCTGAACTGAATAAAAAATATTTAACTGATTTTTAATTTCTTGGTTTTATTTAACAATGAAATAAAGTTCATATTTTTTAAAATTTTATAAAACCGTAAACCAATTTTTATCAATAACGAGCGCATCCATGCATGCGTTTGACGTAACAATCAAAGCCTTAATATTTAAATTGAGAAAAAAAATTTTGAACCAGTTTTTCAGACCTTGCGTGATTTTTATTTAAAACAAAATTATCTGGATTTTTTTTTTTTTTAGGAGAAGGTGAAATCAATATTGGCTATTGTTCGGTAACTTTTTGAGATTTAATTTTTTTCCAATTAATAATTTCGGATAGTTTGTTTCTTAATAGAAAGTTATTCCAGGTTTGAAGTAATTTTTCTTTTAACATTTTTTCTCTCAGATTCAAAAAAAGAATTATTTTTATATACACACTAGTTTATTTCGTTAATTATGCAGGTTTCATTTAACTTCTATTTTATTTTCGGTTATCATTTCGTTTTTCTCCCTCTCAATTATATTTTCTTGTAGCATTTCTTTTAGTACACACACACTTAACCTTATATCAAAGTTGGGTATAGGGTTAGGGTTAATACTTGTTTACTTTTTATATAAATTATATATTAAAAAGCTTGAAATAGTAATTAAAATTTAATCATCTGTTTTTATTTTATTTTTTTAATTTCCAGCATGTCTAAGGCAGTCGGGATTGATCTTGGGACCACCTACTCCTGTGTGGGTGTGTTCCAACATGGCAAGGTTGAAATTATTGCTAATGATCAGGGAAACAGAACAACTCCCAGTTATGTGGCATTTACAGATACAGAACGTCTGATTGGAGATGCTGCCAAAAACCAGGTTGCCATGAATCCTGAGAATACTATCTTTGGTAAGCATATTTTCATGTTTTTTTATTTTTAGGGATGCTTTTTAGGTTTATTCACATGTGAATGAATTATTGCCCTTACTTTCAAATTAATTTGAATGCTGATTATTGCTTTATCATTTTAAAGTAAAATTACTTTTTTTTTTTTTTTTTTTTTTTTTTAATTAAAATTTAAAAATTTAAAAATGTGTATATTTAATTAATCTAAAAATTGATGGTATTTTTTAAAAATTACTAAAAACAGAATAGGAAGTTGTTTGAGGATTTTTTTTTTTTTTTTTTTTTTAATTAATCCTGTCCAATTTTATTGGTTCTTAATTATTTGGATGTAGAAAAGGCCCACGGTCATTTGGTAAAAGCAAATACTAATTGAAAATTTCAAACAAATAAAACATGTATTATACATATTAATATCAATGTTAACCATTTTATCCAGTAATGAAAATATTTTTTCATAACCTTATATAAATCTTAAGGGTAAATTTAAGAAAAAAAAAATGCATGTTCTCTTTCGGTAATGCATCCTTATGAGTTTATTAGATTCAGAAATTCTAAAATAACTTCACTATTAAACTTGAATTTTTTTGCAGATGCTAAACGCCTCATTGGTAGAAGATATGATGATACCTCAATTCAGATGGATATGAAGCACTGGCCTTTTGAAGTCATGAATGATAGTTCCAAGCCAAAATTGAGAGTTAACTTCAAAGGTGAAAGTAAAATCTTCTCTCCTGAGGAAATATCCTCTATGGTTCTAACAAAGATGAAAGAAACAGCAGAAGCTTACTTGGGGAAGGTAAAAATAAAAAAATTTTCTTTCTCTCTCTCTCTTTTTATTTTTTATTTTTATTTTTTCTTAAACTTTAAAAATTTTACTTTTTGTTTTTAGAGTGTCTCTAATGTTGTGATCACTGTCCCTGCCTACTTCAATGACTCTCAGAGACAGGCTACTAAAGATGCTGGAACTATTGCTGGTCTTAATGTTTTGAGAATTATCAATGAACCAACAGCTGCCGCTATTGCTTATGGTTTAGATAAAAAAGTAAGTTTAATTTGCTTTTGGTATATTACAAAATTGTTAGCCTTACAGTGTCCAGAATATAAGATGTTCTAAAATTTGACGAATAAATTTTTTTTTTTTTTAAATTTAGTTTTTGTTGATTCCTTCAACAAAACCTAAATATTCTACCAAAAATGTTGAATCTTGAATCTGATTAAACCTATTTTATTCTTATAGGCTGGTGGTGAAAAGAATATCCTTATTTATGATCTTGGAGGTGGAACCTTTGATGTTTCCATCTTGACCATTGAAGACGGAATCTTTGAGGTGAAGTCTACCGCTGGTGACACGCATCTTGGTGGAGAAGATTTTGATAATCGTATGGTAAACCACTTCATTCAAGAGTTCAAGCGCAAACACAAAAAAGATCTTGCTCAAAACAAACGTGCTATTAGAAGGTTGAGAACTGCCTGTGAACGTGCTAAAAGAACCCTGTCATCCAGCACCCAGGCTAGCATTGAGATCGACTCTCTTTATGAGGGTATTGACTTCTACACTAACATCACTCGGGCCAGATTTGAAGAATTAAATGCTGATTTGTTCAGAGGAACCTTGGAGCCTGTTGAAAAATCTTTAAGAGATGCCAAATTAGATAAATCTGCCATTCAAGAAATTGTTCTTGTTGGTGGATCCACTCGAATTCCTAAGATCCAGAAACTCTTGCAAGACTTCTTCAATGGAAAAGAGTTAAATAAGAGCATCAATCCAGATGAAGCTGTTGCGTATGGTGCAGGTAATCTCAACTCTCTATCTTAATGCCCAGCATGTGTTATCATTTCATAGTTGACTATTAACTGTGTGGTGAGTCTACATGCTTAAAGTAAATACTTAACTGTTACTTATCCTCTTGATTTGATTACATGGGGTTTAACAGTTATGTTACATTTTTATCAATTTTTAATCTTTGTTAAAAGGTTTTAATTCAGTTAATGAAATCCTTAGAATAGACAATAAATTTGGCTACTTTTTTGTGTGAGTGCACGTGAGTTCAAAACAAACTGATAGCATTTCTCAGAAATAACAATCAACTTTATATGCTACTCACTTTTCCTTTACTGGTTATGAATATATTTCTAGTAACAATTAGATATATTTACTTGGTATAAAATTGTTTCTCACTAGTGACTTTTATTCTACAATTTTATTTTTTTTTCAAAATTTTCATAGCTGTCCAAGCTGCCATCCTTTCTGGTGAAAAAGATAAAGCTGTCCAAGATTTATTGCTTCTGGATGTGGCACCACTCTCCATGGGTATTGAAACTGCTGGTGGTGTTATGACCTCATTGATTAAGAGAAATACAACCATTCCAACAAAACAAACACAAACCTTTACAACATACTCTGATAACCAACCTGGTGTACTCATCCAAGTCTATGAAGGAGAAAGAGCAATGACAAAGGATAACAACTTGCTAGGAAAGTTTGAACTTACTGGAATCCCTCCTGCTCCAAGGGGTGTACCACAAATTGAAGTTACTTTTGACATTGATGCTAATGGCATTCTTAATGTAGCTGCTACTGATAAGAGCACTGGCAAAGAAAACAAGATCACCATCACAAATGACAAAGGTAGGTTACTTCTGTTTTAATGTTAAATTAACTTTGTTCTCTAAACTGTATTAGTCTGAAAGATCTTTTTCACAGGGTGGACCCTGATAATATCCTGAAATTCCTAAGAGAGACAAGACTATACAGCA
>JAUZSX010000036.1:480071-496110 GCA_034780655.1 Idiosepius hallami
CTCGGGAGAGCAGCTCATCTAGGTGAAAGGTAACACCGAATATAAAAAGCCCGGGTAAGAGCACGTAAAAATGGCCTAGTGCCAAACTTGGGTTGGTGCTCACTAAGTAAATATAATATCCACTTAAACCTTTGAACCACGACTTATAAAAATTACCAAGTAGTCACTCAAAGTCTTTATATTAAAGAAACGTATAAAAGCCAAAATATTGGTTTGTCTTTTTTTTTTACTTATATTGTCAGGGCCGATATATCGGCCTCTTAGGTTCCAAAGGATTAACATTTCTAAGCTTATCATTCTTAATCACTTCTCGTTCTGGTTTTGATTATAAACGAGAAGTTAAAGCCCATGCATGAAGTTCAAGCCTTGACAAAAGTCATCTGTGCGTTCTTCAATTTTTTTTAATTGTCATTATTCTTGACAACCTATGGCACTACTTTTTTAGTGCCATTTGGCCTTTAATTATAAATACTCACCTAGCGCGTAGGGATTTAAGCATACTTGGTGGTGGTTTTGGAAAGATAAATATTTTTCTTTTTGTCTTTCTCTTTTGAAGAGAAGCATATGGCCATCCTCAGGGATTGATATTTAATGTCGGTTACATTTTAGTTTTATTGTGAATTTGATTTATGGTATCTAAGATGCATTTTCATGCGTTGTTTTGTCGCTTGTTTCTTCGGCAAAAACATAGACCTAAAATCATGTAACAATTTGCAGCTAAAATTATGCAATAAAGTACATCTAAAGTAATGCAAGAATATACAACTAAAATTACACCACATTATACTGCTAAGATTGTGCAACAATATGGGGCTAGAATTATGCAATAATATAAAGAGGAGATTTTGGAGCTAAAATGATAACTATTTAAATTGTCCGTTTGTTTTTTTTTATTCCCGTGTGACAACCCGGCCCATATCACTCTGTCATTTTCAATCGGGGTTTCGCGGAAACCTAGGGTTCAATTTGTATAGTCCAGGGTTCCGCAATTTCTCAATTTCTTTCATTTGGAACATACATATTAGAGAAGTCGTTTAAATCTATATGATTATTATACTCTTTAAAAATTTAAGTTTTACTGTATAAATATTCTAAATTTTACATCACTAAACTCACTGCATTTCAAAATGTGGAATATGAACTTCGAGTATTTCTGTCAAATCGACGAATCAAAATTAAAGATTTATGTAAGAAACACTCAAGTTTCTCCATCGAGTTTTTGAAGAGAATAAATGCAATCTTTTCAAACACGCACATTAAAAAAAACATTTACAATACTTTAAAAATTAATGTTTTTAATTGATATTATCAATTAAATAATGTTTTCTGTGAGAAAACTAAATTATTGCACTGGGGTTCTTCTAACCATGCAGCGTTTCCAATGGGATTTTACGCTAATAAAAATGTTGAAAAGCACTGATTTACAGATTCAATTTCTGGATTTGGCTGATTACGTGTAATTGTGCCTCCGAGGGAGATTTCTTTCGCCCGGCAACAAGATCTTAACAGAATCTTATCTTGTTACTTACTCGAGTGAAACAAACAGATGTTCGCATTCCAGTCGGCTTGAAATTCCTGTTAGGCTTGTAGACTCCCTTAAGCACAGCCCTTGCATCTTTGATTGGCATACACCGAGCTAAAGATAATGTAGTCAGGTGATTAAAAGGACCTCCCATTCGCTTTTCAACATTATCCTATTAAGCAGATGCGGCTCGCCGGGACGGTTCTCTTATTCGTGTTTGTCAGGTTTCAGTGCCTTTTTTTCCTCTCCCCATCCGATAGAAATCGTTCAATCATAGTTTTTATTTTTATTTAATAATAATAATTTTTATATTATAAAATAATATTATATTATAAAATAATAATTTTAATAATAATAATTTTTATTTAATAATAATAATCCCCTCAGCAAAATCAAAAACCCTAATAGACAACAAACAACATAACCTCTCCAGCATTAAATAACTACATGTGAACAAAAAACCTTGTATGACCTTAAAATGACCGTGAAATGGTTAATAGGTCGTTAAACCCACTCAAACTCTAAACTGTAAGGTGTTAAAAGTATGTAGTTTGTTTGTTTTTTTTATCACCAATTTTTTCTTTTTTTCAATTATTATTCTAGGTCGTCTCAGCAAAGAGGAAATTGAGAGAATGGTAGATGATGCTGAAAAGTACCGTCAAGAGGATGATGAACAGCGTAACCGGGTTTCAGCAAAGAATTCTCTTGAAAGCTATGCTTTCAATACTAAGTCTACAGTAGAAGATGATAAAATTAAAGATAAGATCAGTGAAGATGACAAGAAGACCATTGTTGATAAATGTCAGGAAGTAATTAGCTGGCTTGACCAGAACCAATTGGCCTCTAAGGAGGAATATGAACATCAACAGAAAGAACTTGAAAAGGTTTGCACTCCTATAATTACAAAGCTGTACCAAGCTGCAGGTGGTATGCCTGGCGGCATGCCAGGTGGTATGCCTGGTGGCATGCCAGGTGGTATGCCTAACTTTGGTGCTTCTGATGGTGCAACTTCCGCAAACAGTGGCCCTACAATTGAAGAAGTTGATTAAACTGATGTTTTACTTTCCATATGTTTGTTGGGCAGAATCCATAATTGCTGCTAAACTAGATAAAATGAAGCACTTTTTTTTGTATTAATGTCATGAATAGCCCGGTCAATGTATTGACACTCTTGTTAAGAATTTGACTGCTCTTCATGTCAGTATCCTTGAAATTAAAAGTTTACTTACCTATTTACAGCTTTTCTTATTTTTAGTTACCAGACTTTGTTCTGTGATGTTACCATTTACACCTGGCTATCCATTTGTGTAAATCATAGACTTTAAACTGCAAGCTTATAATCATTTAAGTTTTAAATATTTTAATTTGTTTATAATACTTTCAGCTTGGCTTGTGCCATAGCTATTTATCTCGTTTGACTTATTTAAAAATTCTAACTTTGCTAAGTACTATACAAATTTAAGTACATTAGTTATTGCTTACATGAAACAACTCAACTTGCAGTTATTCCATCCTCATTGTGGAAGTTTGTTTTGTAACTTGTTTAAAATGGATTTAGTCACACTGAACTCCATTTGTGACAATAAGAGTCTTCGTTGAATTTTTTTTTATAACTTTTGTAAACTTACCTGAACCTTTCACTGTTAGTCATGTGCTGTTGTATCTTTTTCATTAACTTTATACATTATCAATTTCTTGGATTATAAACAAAAATAAATTGCTTAAACATTGGCAAATGACTTTTTATTTGTTCTGACAAATAAGCAGTGTTGAAACTTTAAAAATAAAGAATACTTGTCTTTATTGAAGTTAATTACAATAGGTCATGCTTGCATAACTGGTCATATTTCAGCTGATTATTGAATGTTTGCATCTTCACTTTAGCTGGCAAGAAAGGTATCAATCTCTTGTTTAAATTGCTCACTTGTAAATATCCTCCATATATCTGGATCAATATAGGGTTCATTTGAATTATTTCCAATAAGTTGATCCAGAATATAGTCGACTCTGTTCTCTAAGTCTTCAATGTAATTGTAAATGTTTCTTCTGAGATATTGATGCTTAAAAAGAAAATAAAAACTAGTTAAAATTTAAAGATCAAACTTTCTTTTTTATCACTAGTCTTGATTTTTAGGGAGATTTTGACCTCTAAACTTGATAATTTTAAAATTGTGAACATTTGACTTAAACGCAAATTGGCATCTAAAGTTCTTTTAAAGATACAAATTTATTTGAGCTGTTCAAGAATATAGGTAGTGTCATAAATCTAAATTAATAGGTTTAACAAAATTTCAATGTTTCCCAACATTAGGGAAAGATAATTGTGAAAATTTCATTTTTAATCTGCCAAAGGTTTAAAAAAAAATGCTCTTTCACAAAGTAACAGCTTGACAGTCTAAAATTAAGGGTTCAAAATACTTTTGAAAGCTATAGGTAGTTATTACAATTAAGTTATGTATTGCTTAATCAGTTCTTTTATTCAGGTCAAAAACACCCGGATTACCACCTAACTGAATTTATCACTATAGAAAACCTTTTACAAACAAAAAAAACCATAAATCTATTAAATGAATAAAAAAAAAAATCCATAAGAAACCTTAAATAACCATAAATAGTTAAAGGATTTTAAAACCCTTGCAAACCAATTTAAAAAAATATATATCTATAAATTTAGTTTGTTTTAAATTTGGTTAGGTTCATTTTATCTTAAAACTGTTAAAATATATTGACGAGACTACTTGATGAGATTCCATCATTGCTTCAACAATTAAGTATTTGTGATTATTAAATTAATGGTTCTATTATAATTCTGAACCATACAATGACATTGATACCATACTGAAAAACAAAACGTATTTTTCTGAGAAGTCTAAAGAGATGATCAATATAGGCTGTAAGGCCTCATTACATATCTTTCTGTGACTAAGAGAGAAAAAAGGCAAGTGAGTTCCAATTCCTTTTTGAACATTTTTTTCTCTCTTGTCTCATTTGGTTATGAGAGATAATAAAATAACGGTGAACTGTTTTACTGTAATGTAATAATTCCTGTCATGATCATTCATTTTCCATACATATATGAACATAAAACTTGGGTAAAATTTGGACCACTACAGGGTGTCAAAAAAAAAAATGTTCTCACAAATATAAAAAAATGCACTTAGCAGCTAATTCCATTTCACTGTATGTTCATAAAAGACTTCGAAGTGTGAGTCACCTAGATGAACTGCTCCGTCTGCCCGAGGCTGCTAAAGTGAAAGTAATGGTTTTGACTGGGATTTGAACTCGCGTAAAATGATTTCACAGCCCGAGCTTCTACCAATGCTCCACCGTCGCTGCCCCTTTATCACCACACTATGGTTGGTTTGTATAAAATTCCAAAAGATAGAATCTAGCTTGAGGTGGAAATAGCTTAATAATTATTAGTAATTGACTTAACTTTCCATTGATTTAAAATGTTCCAAGTAAGATTCCTGTAAAACTTTTCAAACACTAAATATCCTTTTTATTATTCAAAAAATATATTTGAAAAAATATTCTCCACTAAAGGAATAAATAAATTCATTCAAGAAATATACTGTTCTTACCCGAAGCTTCTTTTCAAATATTTTTTCTGCTAAATTAGGTCCCTGTTTTATTGGCAATGTCAACTTGGGATTATTGTTCTTGTTCGTTCGCATTTCGTACAACAGTCTCTCGCGTTCATTGTTGGCTTGAATTTTGCGTTTCAACCTTTCCCGAGGTAAAGGACGTTTCTTTTTCTCTTGGCTTCTTAAAATACCAGAATCTTTCTCGTAACTTTTTTCCATCTTTCATGGAATTGAAAGAAATTAACATTAACTTCAAATCATGTATGAATGAGACGTATTAAATAGTAAACCTACGACCCTATAATAATTTTAACGTTGAAACCAAATTATTAACAAGTCTTTCTCGAATTTAAATAGAATGATAATTCAAAACTTATCATTTTAAACTAAAATATACCTGAATTTTTATTAAGTTTTCAGAAAAAGCTGGAGCTGGTTTAATATGTAAATACGCTGGCGCGCTAATAACTAGACTTTAACCTACCTTGAAACAGACGTCGATTGGCGCTGATATGGAAATTATTTAATTATTGCTGGATGCTCTTTTGTTAATTGGATTTTAGAGTAATTAATTGCGCTAGTTATAATATGATGACGATATATATGGAATAAGCATAAAGTAATTAAGACATATCAAAGTAATTATTTAACACAAATTAAGCTTATGAGACAAGTTGTAAAAGGTTTATTTCAAATTGTTTTATATATAAAATGGAAGTCCACTTAGCCTAGTGGATAGGCAGTCGATTTTTTTAGAATTGTTCTAATTGCTTTTATAGTTGGGCTAATACATTTGGGAAAGGTATGAATCCCCCCAACCATGGGTTAAATAGTGCGAATTTTTATTTTTAAAAAAAGTTTTTTTGGTATTAAATGACCTAACAAATATTGATATGCAATTAAACAATAAAAACACACATCTAATATACTATTAAAACTCGAATCACATTTGAACGGGTTCTACATCCGGTTTTGAATTTATGCTCGTGGCACTATATTTCCAGAAGAAAATATGGAATTGAACTGTGAGAACACTACTATTCTTAAATAGTCGCCTATCTAACTACTGGCCAAACTCGACGTTAACTTAAGTGATCTGACGGGAACCGTTGTCTCCAATGCAATGTGACTGTATAAATCATTACATTTTAGAAGTTGTGATTCTTGCTTAATTTTTTTTTTATCACCGAAAACATACGAAGAACCGTTTTAGAATTTAAAAAATAAATAACGGAAAAGTGTTTTTGAAATTTAAGAAAAAATAATTCATTTTCAAACACGAAGGGTTTTTGAAAAAAATACTTCTAGTGTGTTTATATATATATGTTTGTGTAAAGTAAAATCCTATTTGAAATACTTCGAATACGACGTTAAAAGAAAAACATTTTAGCGGATAACTGGTGTCCGTTTTGGAAAATTATAACTATTGGTGCCATTTAGAAAATTAAAGATGCCTCCACATCTAAAACTTCATAAAATACTTTTGGCTTTGGGTGTACCAAATTTCATGCTTTTAGCTAAAAATGAACTGTATTATGAAAATGGCTATAGGTAGCGGCCATCTTGAAAAATGGCTGCTACAGGCGCCATATTGAAATTCGAAAATGCCTCCACATCTAAATCTTTGTGCAATTCTTTTTGGCTATGTGTGTATCAAATTTCACGCTTTTCGCCGAAAATGGCTATCAGGGACGGCTTTTTTGAAAAATGACTGGCATGGCCGCCATATTAAAAAAAAGGTATCGACATCTAAATCTTGCTATCTGTGTACCAAATTTCATACTTTTAGCTAAAAATGAACAATTATTAAAAAAATGGTTTTTGGTGGCGGCCATCTTAAAAATGGCGGAAATTCCGATGGCCAACGATTATTTTGGAAACAGTATGGTATGAACTGTGAGAACACTAATATTCTCTACCAATTTTCATGCTTTACTCACAAGGTGTACTATTCAGCACAACTGCCAGTTATCCGCTCCGCAATTTCAACTACATAGACATTTTTTTTCAAGCTATAATCGTTCAAACTTCTCTAAACAAATATCACCAAAGTATTTAAAATATTTATGAAAAAAACTCCTGACAAAATAAAATAACCAATAAACGAATAACATTTAAACCAACTTAGAAACAGGAGGTAATCAAGTAAACATAAACAAAATATCATTCTGGCATTAAATGACCCGAATAGTGGTTAATATGCCGTTAAATCCCTAATCAAATCAAGCTATAATCGAAAACATTTGGGAGAGGGCTGGGGGATAATATTAAGAAGCTTGACCCCCCCCCCCAACTAAGTTTCTTTTTAAGAAAACAAAAAATTCAATTAAAATTATTCAAAAGAAAAATTTTATTTTTTTAATGAATAAGTCTGTATATACAGATATATATATTTCGACGAAGGCTGTTGACTCCGTGTCTACACTTAACTAATATACACGCTCTATCACTGATATTGAGAATTCTAACTATAAATTTAAGCAACCTTACTACACAGATTAATATATATATATAATATGTGTGTGTGTGTGTGTGTATTTAGGCAGGCAGCAAATCATTATTAAGACATAATATATTAAATTCAATTTAATTTTTTACCTTTAATATATTCTGTAGGATTCCTTCTGACATTCCATCTTATGTTGGGGGTCAGGGTTCCAATGAGCTTCACGTGCCTGTGAAGCACCCTAGCGCATTATTCACCAATTATTAAAGGAAGTTGGCTGTATTATTTTGATGTATAAGTTTGTTAATCTTAGTTTTAAGAGAGTTAGTAGGATTTTTATTAATTTTTAAAAAATTCTGCTTTTAATAAAGTAGGGAGTTTCTATTTAAAAAAATAGAAATTGAACTACTATACCAAAATATATCTAAACTTGAAGACCAACAACTGATAAAAACCACACCAGAACTCCCTACTTTATTAAAAGCAGAAGCTTGCAAAAATCGCTATAATAAGACACAAAAAACTCTAAAATCTTCACCACAATATTAAAAAATGCAGTCCAACAACTCAAACAAGATCCTAATATCATTATCAAAAAAAGTGATAAAACTAATTTATATGTCATCTTAAACAAAACTGATCACCTACACAAAATTAATACTATACTCAGTGACCCACAAAAATTTTTTAAAATAGTCACCTAGTTTATATCCATTGGTATAAGAAGATATACACATTTGTTTCTGTCGTGTGCGACCATTGCTAGTGTCATAGAAAAACTGGTTGCATACAGCAGGTGGACACTCAGTAGAGGCTCATGCTGCATGATTTACCTACAACGCCTTGTATAGAAAAAAACAAATGTTAATATCAGGTTATCAAATACACTAACTAATATTTTAGATGTATTTAAAATTCAAGTATACTTTCTGTGTTATTTATATAGAGATGACAAATAAGAATTATTTTTCAAATCTTAAGTATTTTATATATAAAGTAACCTTGTCTCTAAGAATATATTTACTTGGTCGATCACCAACCCAAGTCCGGAATAAGGCTATTTTACGCTTTGTCCGTTACGAATGATACTTTGTCAATTTTTAGTCTAGAGACTTCAAATTTAGTATATAGGATATTCGGGCACGAGTAAAAAATTCAATTTGGATTTGATATGGAAATCAAGCTGGAAAGGAGTGAAACTTGTAAAATTAGATTGTTACGGAGCCAGTCGCGTCTTCTGTGTGGAAGACTAAACTGATCATTGGGGTGTCAATATAATCACAATTTACTAAAATAATTGTCGGTCCACCCCCCATCTTTAGACGAAGTGTTTTAAAGCTGATTGTTCCCTTCATTAATGAGTGCAGGATTGCCAAACAAGAAAAGTCCAAATTACAAGCAAAAAGAAAAAAAAGTCCAAAACAATATAAATATTGATAAAAATGGCCAAATTATGATTTTTATATATACATGCGAAAAAGAAAAATAAGATAAAAAAAAATTACTTAAATTGATTTTTCCTGTTTTGTTATATTTTCTTCCAGCATCATAAATCTTTTTCCAATGAGACATTATAAAGCTTTACATTTCAAACATATTAATAGTCTTTCATCCAAACAGAGCCGTACTTAATGCCCCCGCAATTGCGGGAGGGGGGCTGCAAGCTCCCCTAGGGCCGCATGGCTTCTTGGCTAAACAAGAAAATCATTCACACTTGAATTATACACCTACCAATCTATCTCTCTTTCTGTCTATCTCTCTTTCTCTCTAAATATTTATTTGCATATGTATGTATAGTCTTTGGTCGTTGCTGAGGGAGGGTGGCAACTTACCTTTTTATAAAAAGGGGACTGCAAGACGCATTCTGCGTCGGGGCTACAAGGTGGCTAAGGACGACACTGAATCTAAAATTATAAAAATTATTCCAAATTGTAAATTTACTGCAGATAACAAAGTTGAAAAGTTGACATTATTTAAATAATAGAAATTGATACTGTAAATTTTTCAAAAAAGCCAAATTTAAGGCCGAAACTAAAAAAAAAGCCAAAATATAAAATTTTAGGCCAAACTGCTGCTAAAAAAAAGAAAATTAAATAGCCAATTTATTCAAATTTAGCCAATATTTGCAATCCTGGATGTGGTGGGTGGGTGAGGTTTAGTTAGGATGGTTGGTTTGGTATACGCTCTAGAGCCAAAAAATTAACATAAGATCAAGTCAAAGTTGCACCCGTGAGAATTACGTTGAATGCAAAACAAGGTTTAGATTCGAATGTGAGAATATTTTCGTACCAGGAACTGAACTGCATAGATCCTTGTCTGTTTTCGTCCAGGTGGTGAGTTAGATTTATTTGCTATATACATAGCGTTAGGTTTTTTTTTTTTTTCGGTTGTAAGGTACAAGCGGTTCACGGTCAATTGGTACGAAATAAGTGTTAAATTGTTCTTTTGATAATATTGTGAATTTTAACTTCCCTTAAAACTCTCGGTGTGAATGAATTAATTCTATGGTTAGAGTCGGCTCAACCGGAACAGGTCAGTACAAAGCCGCCACACCACGCACACACACACACACAAAAAGTCTATTGAAATAGATAAAGAAACATTAAAGAAGAAAAAATCTCAACTGCTGCCGTGGCGGGCTGGCTGCCCACCAAGTTACAACAAGAATTATGAAATAGATTTAAAAAATGTAAAGATAAAATCATCAAATTAAAGTAAATTTAATTAAATACAGGTAGCACAAATAATACAACAGAACTACAAAATGGCGTGTTTGGTATACAGCAGAGCAGTTAATTCAACCCTTTCGACTCTAAGGGGCCAATATATCAGCCTTAGTAACCAAAGGCAAAAAGAGACACACTGACATTTCGACACTAATATGGTTCTTTAATAGAACGTCTCTGAGTGATCACTTGGTAATATTGCAAAATCAGAGTCCAAAAGTGGAAGTTGAAATATCGTTTTCTTTTGCCTTAAATCACCAGAGCCGATATATCGTTTCTTTAGGGTTAAGGGGTTAAAAAGGGATATTTAAAAAAATCTTCCGGATTGGTTGGTTTGGTGTACGAATGTTTATACTGGCAGTGCCACGCACTACTGCCACAGACAACTCATATGATCAATTTTTAAATTTACTTTTTTAAATTAAAAAAGTGGCCTGGCCTACTTAAATTTGACGAAGAAACAAGACTACGCAATTCTTTTTTAAATATTTTATTTCACGTGTAAGTATTCAAACAGGATCATGCGTGCTTCATTAGCAGACCTCGCAATTGCGTGGGGACGCAAGTACAATTTGATGATGGTGATTGGTGCGCATGCAACTGCAAGAGACTAAATGGCTTCATGGATTTGCTTTTATAATGCAAAAAATACATAATTAATTGTTAATGTTAGGACTATGTTGGGATTAACTAGAAAATTATCATGACACTTGTATGTTGAAATATACATCAATCCACCCCTCTGTTTGTCTGTCTCTGTGATTTTCAACCAGGGTTCCGCGGAATCCTAGGGTTCCGTTCATACAGTAGTCAGTCCACTCCACGGTAATTCCTCATTTTTTTTTTATTCAGAACAACACAAAAATAAACCTTTTTACATTTGATTCTGTAAAATCTATTTGATTATTACATGCATATTTTCTTTTAAAATTTAAGCTTTATTTTATAAACGTTCTAAATTTTACGCAATTTAACTCACTGCATTTGAAAATGTGGAAGATGAACTTTGTGTTTCTGTCAAAACCATCTTAAAGAGTTGTGCAAGAAACACCAGACTTAAGTTTCTTTATCGAGTTTTTGATGTGAATAAATGTTATTTATTCATACAATTATTTTTTTAAAATTTCATTTTCTACAAACATAAGTTTTTTTATTTATTGCACAGGGGTTCATGCAATATCTTCATGGGGTTCCGTGTGTAAATAAAAAAAGGTTACTGACGGACTGCTATTTGTATAAGTAGTCTTTGATCGAAGCCTTTAGTACATTGACATTGAGGGCTTGCTAGTTGCCATTTTTGGGTAAAAGCCGCATTGGGCCACTATGTCGTTAATACGGACAGACAGCACTCTATTAAAATGGGTAAAATATTTATTGGAATCGCAACGTTTTCTTTTTTGTGTTTTTTTTTCTTTTTAATCTTTTTAATTCTTCCGAGTAATTTAGGTTTATTGGATTCATGATCACTGCAACTGCCGTGCTTAGGAACAACATTGCGGACCCCTAAGCTAATGGTACCCTACGGCCTCTGCACGCTTAAGGTGCAACTTACCTCGTCCCCCAAAGATACTGAAGATTTTTGGGTTTTTTTTAATTCAAGATTAAGCGAGAAACTGATAGTTATTAAAGGCCGTTGATACCATGTTTGAATTTACACTAACACACAGCACAGTTGTTTAACTTCGATGGTCTGATGGAAACCGAATCGCTGTCTCACCCTTAGTCTTTAGCTAGAGACATGCGTCTGGGAACCGCTTGTAAAGTTCAAATTCCTATGAGACTCGCCACTGAATCGTGTGTGTTCAGTGGTTGAGCTGGATTAGCCTGAAAAGGATCAGTGTGGACAGTGTGCCAACACAGTTACAATACACATATAGAAGCGGCCCAAAGTCTAGGACAGGGTGTATTTTTGTTATTTTTCAACAAAATGTTTTTGAACAGATCAAACCTTGGTGTATTATGCCTTGTCTTGATATTTATAAAATTCTAGAAGTATTTCCTGATTTTTGCCCGGGGACTTGCCACCGAAGCAATTAAGGAAGCTTATTATATCGGATTACAGTTAATGCTTTTCTGTGCAAAATTTATTTCCAGCACCCCGTGCTTAGCCTCATAGCAACCCTGATGCAGAATGCGCCTTGCGGTTCCCTTATGCTAAAAAAGGCAGCTTGCACCTCCTCAACATACTGTAGTATTTGATCAAAGACAATATATATATATATATATATAAGTAGGGTTAGTTAATCCAAATAATTAATCATTTTCGTAATTTTTATGCAAAAGATCAGTGAAGCTTGCGGCTCAATGGAGCTTGCGCCTTCCCCCCCTCCATCAATTGTTAGGTCTGCGGGGGCATTAAGCAAAGCACGACCCTGTTAACTTCTAATGTTTTCTTATTCTAGATAATTTTTAATTCTTTTTTATACTAAATTTCTAATGTTTTTTTTTATGTATGCTAAATTAGTTTATAAGTTTTTATTTACTAAATTCGTTTCTAATGCTTTTTTATACTAACATTTCTAATGCTGTTAACTTCCGGCTCTAGAACCGAGATGAAATGGTTTCTATGCTATTGTTTTACACTATATCAACCTTTTGAGGATATTTAATGCCGGGAACAATAATTTTTTGATAAACTTTTTTTTTCTCCACACATAGTTTTTTTGTATATAACACTTGCGATATTTTACCCAGAGCTGGCTGGAGTGAATTTGAGGATTCATACTTTTCCCATAGGTATTAGTCAAATTATGAACCCAAATGAAGCTACTAGGATTCGAACTCTCGTATAACGGTTCTGAAGTCTAACTGCTTACCCTCTAGGCCAAGTGGACCTCTCTGACATAAATGAATTGTCTCACGTCCCTGTAGGCGGTAGAGTTCATTCGAAAGAGTTGTTATACTGCCACAACAATAGATAAATAAATTTAGCTTATGCTTTGCTTTTCGGCTATTTTAATACAGGAACAAATATTTTTGATAAGCATGTATTTTTGTTTTTTATTTTTTTTAACGAAGCTCGTAACAACAATGATAAGGATCAGGCCAACAGTCCTAAAAATTGATTTACAAATTATTAAGCCTTATCTTTAGGATTGGGAATATAACAATGATAAGGATGAGAACAAAAATCTAAAGAATAGATGTATGTACAAATTATTAAGCCTTAATTCAAGAACTAGGTAAAAAATATTAAGGAAAAGGGTGGGAGCAACAACTATCCGAAAAATAGATGTACAAATTATTAAGCCCCATCTCAAGGATTGTAATAAGGATGAGAACAACACAGTTTAAAAAAAAAAATTGATATACAAATTATCAAACCTCATCTCAAGGATTCCGAAAAATTAAAGCAAAAATTACTTACTTTCTCTGTCTTCACTTCGATGGCCTTCTCCTTTCTTTCTTTCTTTCTTGTTTAATGTTTATTTTCAAGGGTTACAGTTTGAGTATGTATGTTCTCTTTCTTCTAAATGGTATTTATTTCTAATGCTTATCATTTCTTTGGAATTTTCTTTTCTTTTTTTTTCTTTTTTAAGAGAAAGCAAAATATGAATAAACATACCAGACGTTGTTTCTTCTTGTCTTTTAGTTTTTTTCCATTCGTATTTCATCAATTTTCCTGTAAAAATCCGTCCAGCAAACTCAGAGCAATTTAAGGTATTTTTAAAAACAAACCGATAATGATGACATTGAACTCGATCTTCGATAAATCTTTCATAGTGTGTTATGTGTTTCTTGTGTTAACCAGAAGGAAATTACTCTGAAAGTATTACCAAAAAGTCAGCTTTTTTTAACCCTCGGCCCTGGCGACTTATTGAAAAAGAAGACACACACACAACGATATTTCAACTTCAAACTTTAAACTCTGACTTGGCAATATTAATAAGTAGTAACTCGGAGCCGTTCTATTAAAGAACAATAATAGGGTCGAAATGTAAGCGTGTCTTTTTTGCCTTTAGCTACTAAGGCCGATATATAAGCCCCTTAGGGTCGAATAGTTTTTATATCCCTAGGTATACTACTTTAATCTATGAAAGTCTTGTGGTATTAAGAAGCGTCCAAATGAATAAATTGGATAAATCAGGAGAGAACATGCACAGTGAGTGCACTAACTGCACCGTTTCCTTAGGGAACTATAACTATAGGTGGCCCTCGCGTTCGAACGAAGTTCGTTCCTACGCTAGCGACCGACGTAACCCGAATTTCCGCGTTACTCGGAATTGCCCTTTAATATCCCATAAATCGCAAAATAAATGTCCGATTCCGCTTATTATACTTAATATTAATTCAATAAAATAGATCGAAAAATAAGATGCCGAGAGCAAATATCAAAGTGTTTTGTGGTTTTTTTTTTTGTATTTTAAACTAGATTTTATATTAAACTTTACCCAACATGGAACAACACTGGAAGACGATGATGTTTTTTCCCTTTTTAGGACTGGGAAACATCCACAAGTTTCTTTTTAAGAATTACAGCGAAGCGACGTTTGTTTGACCATCATGACCATCTCAGCCAAAGCAGACTATAGACCCCCTTTTCTTTCTTTCTTTCTTCGTTGGTCAATGTACGCTCAAACGATTTGTTCTATAGAGTTTGTTGTAATGATAACCGTGAACGCAAGTCTCCCTTAACAACAATAAACACCGAAAAAAGAAACAAAAAAAAAATCGAAGCATCAAGACCTTGGGAAAGAAAGATAATAAAAAAGAAAAAAAATTATTAAAAAAAAATAATAATAATAAAAGGCAACGCTCTATTTAAACAAAGAACAAAAACTAATTGCATAATGAATAAAATATCATCAGATTAAACGGATATTTCCCAACAATGATACTTTAACATGATGCACTGTGTTTGTAGACACGCTGAATGGGTAAAATCAATAGACTCTTCTTGATTGGTTGCGTCACGTAAAATAATGCAAAATTGCGGGGCAAAATTGCGGAGCATTCATTGCCCTATCAGTGGTTTTTCAAGGTGGGTGGTACTGTACTGCCCCATGGGGGGGGGGTGATATGAACTCTCGGTGTGCTGGCGAGTAAGTAGTCAGATAAGAGGGCGTTAATGTTGTGAAGCGGTGCCTTAGAGCATTTACTGTAAAATGTCCAATTGGTGTTGGTAGAGAGGCTGGAAAAGCGGGACGATTTAATTCAGCGTTCCCCAGTCGCTGCAACTAGACATACGTGCCCGTATAGTTCTACCATATATTCTCTTAGGTGTACCTTCCTTATGGTGTTCGTTGGAAGAGGGGGGGTCCTGGCATTTTAGTCCAGCTGCAAAGGGGGCAGTGAGTGCAAAAAATGTTTGAAAACCGCTGTCTTGCCCTATATTATATTTAATTGGTGAGCACCAATCCAAGTTTGGCACAAGGCCATTTTTACATGCTCTTACACGGGATTTTTGCATTCGGTGTTACCCTTCACCTAGATGAGCTCTACTCTCCCGAGTTAACGAGCCTCATCTGCCCGAGGCAGCTAAAGGTAAAATTATGTATCATGCTATATTATTACAATACAATTACTTTCTTTCATACTTATGAAGCTATATTAGTAGTACAATTACTTCAAATGATTTTTTTGTTTTGTTTTTGCAGTCAAGGCATTTTATGATATAATAATGAACAGTGCCGACTGCCGCCGTGCTTAGCCACATACCATCCCCGGCGCAGACTACGACTTGCGGCACCTTTATCATAAAAAGGCAACTTGCACCGCTTCAACATACAAGAGGCTTCGATCAAAGACAATATATATA
>JAUZSX010000036.1:506399-519561 GCA_034780655.1 Idiosepius hallami
GCTTTCTACTTGTAGTTTTTTTATATTACATATTTAAATTTTTTTTTTTTTTTTTTTTTACTAAGTTACATAATTAAAGTAGGCGGGAGAAAAAAAGTCTTAATTGTATGTAGGAACAAAAATAATCTAAAACAAACTAGTATTCAAGGAACCAAGAGAATAGTTTTATTGTAAAAAAAAAGCTGGAGAGCTGAATTATCTTTTGGCAAGAAGGTGGGTGCGATGAAAATTGCTAAAAAATACAATCACGTCTATCTCAATAACAATAATACTCAATAGGAATAAAAAAAAATAATTAAAAAAAAATCGGATGAGAGAGCGAGTGGGGGAAAATATAAATGATGATAAAATGAAAAGAAAAGAAAAATACAATAGAATGACAAAGAAGAGTCTAACATTTTTTCTCTCTTTTAGCTAAAGGGAAAATAATAATGAGAGTGAAATAATAAATCTCAACAGAAAAAAAATGTGAAAATAATACATTTAAACGAGCAACGAAAAAAAAGGATGATGGGGGAGAGAGAAATAGATAGAAAGAAACAAACAGGCAGAGGGGGGGGCGAATTAAAGACACGCAAATATAATGAAATGAAGAGGGAACAAAAACGAAAGCACGTGTAGGTAGAGACAAAAAAGACGGAGGGAGGTGGAAAAAAATAAATGCATGAAAAAATGTATTAGTAGTAGTATTTATTATTACTTCTATTGTATACGTACATTACAGATATGTCAGACACCGAGAAAAATGAATAGAGAGAAAGAACAAAAAAATAGGAAAGAGATGTTTTAGTGTTGTTGTTGGTAGTGTTGACAAATTCCGAAACTAAACAATACGATACATACACGTCACACACGTGCTTTTACTGGTGTGGATGTACGCGTGCAATTGCATGCAAATATAAAAAAATATAAGAGAAGTAAAAAAAAAAGAAGTTAATAATACAAAATAATACAATTGTTTATTGTAAAAACAAAAAAAAATACACAAAATAGATTAAAATTAAATAAATTTTAAATCCGGTTTTTGATTTTTCGAGATAAAAAAATGAAACGGTCGGTCTAGTTAGCGGTAACGCAATAAAGTGGCGTACTTTAGTTAGGAAAAATCGATTGAAATTAATTGGGGTTTAATTTTTTCATAATAGGTATCTTTTTGCCATCTGTATAGTTTTTCATTTGATACTTCCTGTTGTGTTGTTTGTGGGGAAGGATAAACATACAAGAACAAAATTATAAAGTTAATCAGTAAAATTTTCAGAATGATTAGATAATTACCTGATTTTTGGCAGATTTTTTTAAAAAAGATATACCTCGTTAATTATTTTTAATTCTCCGGCGGCTTCGCTAATTATTATTTTTTTTAAATTCCATAATTTGGCGAAACTAAAATATCCCACTGCGTTACGAAGTCACAACGCTGAACTAGAAGATAACGAAAATAATCCCCACTTATCTTTTTTTTTAAATTTTTATAAAAACTCCCAAAATTTGTAAGTTTTGTTTTTCGGAATCCTTGGAGCTTGGTAATGTGTCGGTCGAAATATTATATTTATTTTTTTAAACATTATATAACAATTATTTCAGTCTATAAAATAAATAAAAAAAAATTGAAAATCTTGTTTTTTTTATGTGCAATTTTTTTATGTGTAAATGAAATAACAAGTGAATTACAATTAATGATTTTTTCTAGCCATCGTTACGTCCTCAATTAAACAAATATTTTGTTTAAATAAAGTACTTAATTTTAATTAACCCTAACGAACCGAAATACCGGCCCTGGCGACTTAAGGCAAAAGAAGACAAACAACGATATTTCAACCTCCACCTTTGAGTCCTGACTTAGCAATATTACCAAGTAGTAACTCAGAGCTGTTAAACTAACATATTAGTGTCGAAATTTCAGTGCGTCTTTTTTGCCTCTTTGGTTACTAAGGCCGATATGTTGGGCCCTTTAGTGTCGAAAAAGTTAAAAAAAATCGACAATTTAGATTTTATTAAAAAATAAAGTTTATTTTTGTTTTGTGAGCACTCTGAGCTGCCTGCAAGAAGAAAAAAGACACGTTATATTTTTTCAAATTTTTTGTTTTATACGATTTCATTTATTTTAGAATTTAGATTTTTTATAAATAAAATTTTTGAGTTCCATAATCTTTCGGTGCCTTTGCAGAACAAGCGAATGGAAAAATATCTTTTTTGTTCGGAGACTTTGTATCAGCAATTTGATTGTTTAGGGTAATCGGCCAAATTTCTCCATTTGCTTGTTCTGCAAAAGCACCAATATTTTTACTTTTTTACTCACGTTTTGTTTAAATCGTTTTTGTTTTTTGTTTTTTTCGAAGAAGTGGTTTGTTGCATGTTGAAATTATGCTCTATTAATTTATGCTCTAACATAAATATACAACAGTCAACACAACGTTTTTCTTTGCTTTATAGTGCGAATTAATTCTAAGATGTGACTTCAGGACTTTCATCAATTTTATTTTTACACACTTTCTTTTCTTTTCTTGAATCTATAAATCAGGTTGGGATAGAGACGATTAATAAATTTTTTTGAAAAATAGTTTAATTTAAAAATTTATTATTTGTCAGAGAGAAACGGCACCGGGCGGGCAGACACCAACCAACAGTACCAGTTAGTTCACACACACTTCCATTTAAACTTCACACTCACCACCTACCAGTGAGTGCAAAATGTTTTATAAAAAGTGTGAATAAATTAAAATCTTATTTTTCGTATAAAGGATTTTAATCTCGTCAACGAAAATACAAACTTAGTTTTTTTTTGTTTAAAATTATTTTCTTAATGAATTAATCTAAAAATATATTTTTTAAAAATCACAAAAATCTTTTCAATCTAGGAATGTGGACGGCACGACGGGTGCTTTCTTTGCTTCTTTTCATTATTGCAGAAAATATTTATCAAAACTAATGATTAAAGGCAAATGAAAATGCGTTAAATCCATTTTAAAAAAAAAGTTTTCTGAAGTTTAACACGAGAGAGAGTTAAAATTTTGGCTGTAAAGAAAGATTATTAGTGTAGAAAATAAATTATAATAATATAATAACTATAAGTATCATTAGATTATTATTATGTTGAAATTTTCTTGGGAGAAAACTAAACAACAACACAAGACAAGATTTGCCAGGTGGTCGACGTCGAGAGAGGTCGGAGGAGATATTTTGTTCCGGGTGGGGTAGACCGACCGTTACAGACCGGCCGACCGGGACCGGCTGCTGGAAACACTGCATTTATTTTTGCATTAATTTTGAATTCCTAGTTCAAATTTACTGATTGTGCATCAATCATTGAAGAAAGAAAAAGAAGAAAACAGTTCTTTTATCGAAAATTTTACTTCAGGTGTCTTTTTTTTCTGAGCAGTAAAGGTGTGGGGGGAGCTCTTTACACAAAAACAACAGTAAACAACACTAACAGACACTTTAAGAGGAAGAAAAATAATGTACCAAATCGATTATTTTTCTTTTACTTGCCTGTTAAATGATTCCAACGTGTAAGCAATCAACGGTTTGTCCATGATAGGCCAGAACTGTTTGGGGGTTGTAACTCCGGTTCGTTCTCCATACCCTCCAGCCGGTATCACAACACACACGTTGAAATCCACTGGACCTTCGTCAGCCGACATTGGAGAAAACGTGCGGTTTTGTTGTCGATTTGCAACGCCGAACGCAATTGGTCAGCGCCTTTGTCTAACAGCAGATTTAGCCAATCACAGGGCCTGTTACAACCAAAAGTAAACAGTATGGCTGAATCCGATGTCAAAGATCCTGAACCCACGTCTTCTAAGTTCAAGTTTAAGAAATCCTTTCGAAAACAAGCAACAAGAGGAAGAAGAGAGAAAACTGGAGACGATTCAGAAGGTACGAAATATGTTTTTTTCACAAAAATTCCTTCTATGTAATGCTATTGCTTTTCCGAGTTTTGGTTTAAAGTCCAAGTCCACACACCAGTAGTACCATTGTTTTTTGATATTTGGTTGTTGTTCGTCCGGTTCGGTTACTATTTCATTTTTTTTAATCACACAGTTGTTTTATGAAGCGTATTTGAGAAAAATAATAAATAGCTTTTAATGAATAATTGGCGGCGGGGAAGAGAAAGTATAGTTTGAATCTTTGAATTAGTTGCAGAGCTTTCTTTTCGGTTCGTTTTTTCCCCCCCGAAAATTATGATTTTTTTTTCGGGGTGGGAGGTCAGTGTTTTGGGCACGTGGCGATGTTAAAGTAGAAGTAAACATGACATTTTAACAGGTATGTATTGTACACGCAATCCACAACTTGTCTTTTTTTTCTCTGAGCGAGAGAGTCTTTTCTTTTAAGATAGACTTTTTTCCCAATATGTCTCTCCCTCTAACCTCCCTTCTTTTTCTATATGTCTTCTTTCTCTTTCTCCCTGTTTTTAATGCACAGAGAGAAACTACTTCTAGTCGGTTGTTGTAGACGTCAAGATACACTTTATATTTTTGTTTCTGTCTGTATTCTGTGTATATATGTATTTATGTGTACTCAGTGAGTGCATGCATGTGTAAAAGGTGTGTGGATGGTGTATTGGTTTTGTTTATGTTACAACGCAAAAAATGTGTTTGTGTGTACGTACGTGTGTTAGATGCTCTTTTAGGAGGTAATACCCTCCCAGTTTGCTCCCGTTTTTTTAAATGCACAGAACGAGCTAAGTCGACTGTCTTTTGTAGCGTTACATTTTACGTACGTATCTATCTATATCTATATGTTTGCTTTCTTTCTATTCTTGATTACTGCCTCCTCCTCTTCTTAGGTCCTACCCGCCATCGCTTTTTTAAAATAATGAGTGGTAGGGAAACCAAAAGAAATGAGAAAGTAAAATAGGAAGAAGGAAGTTGAAGTATGTCAAAAATTATGACAAACAAACAAACAACACGGCATTCAATTTTTGTTGTTGAATCTTGTAGGTTGCTTCTTCTTCCAATTCTGTTGGCTGTGTTGTGTTGTGTGTGCGCTGTCTGTACGGCGCGCGGCGACGCGCACTCTGCTCTCTCCAGTGGGTGCTCGCTCACTCTGCTCAGTGAGTGCTCTCGTCTCGTCATTGCTCTTTTCTCCAACGTTTCTTCTCATTTTTGTTTTTAATTAATTATCTAACCAAGAACCGACTTCTTGTAGTTAATTAGATTTATTAAATAAATAAATAGCCCTCTAATTTTTTCGCTTTAGTTTACAATTTAGTAAAAATATACACAGCCAAACCAAACCGCAAACGAAATAATTTTAAAACAGACAATTTTGGGACTTGTAAAAATAAGCGTATAGTTTGATCTTGACTCGATGACTTGATTTGCATCGCCTGGTAGGTGCACCCCACCCGTAGCATCACAGCACAGCAGCAGCACTACCACACAATGTTTATTTTTGAAAAGAGGAATGAATGAAAGGTGCAAAATAAAACAAAATATTTTTGGGGATATAAGTTTTCAGGAAAGAACCCCTCCCCCAATAAAAAAAATCCTTACAAACACAATGACATGCTGTTTTTTTTTCAATTTCTTCTCTATATAAATCAGATCTTACCCTCCCTTGCCCCTCCCGTGATTAGATTGTTTGTTTTGTGTTTAACGGCATATCAACCTTTTTAGGTCATTCTAATGCCTAGAACAATTACTTTTTGATAAACATTATTTTATACACATATAGTTTTTTGAATAACAAACTATTTAATCCATAGCTGGAGGTAAGATGGGGATTCATACTTTTCCCAAGGGTATTAGTCGACATGACAATACAAACAGAACGACTTGGATTCAAACTCACATACTGCGATTCCAAAGTCTGACTGCCTATCCACTGGGCCACGTCAACTGCACCCCCCATCCCCAATATTGGATCCAAATAGGATTATGATGTTGAATCTAGTTTTTGAAAATCTTGTTCAATGTCATTTAAGTTTTTTTTTTTACAGTATATCGACTTTCCGTAAATTTAATGCTATGTGAACAATTGTTTTTTTTTTTGATGATCGCATTGTATTGCATCTGTAAACAGTAAAAGTTATTACTAAACAGAGCTTAATTTCATTAAACTTTACTAGCTTGAATTCAACTTTTCCCAATGCCATAAAAAAGCGAATGCAATGTGGAAGGACTGAGTGTTTTAAGATTTCAGAGTTGAAGGTACCATTAACGTTACTTTTTTGTGTTTATCGATTCTGTTAGGGGTCAGGTCTTTACAATGGACCAAGCAACAGCATTTCATGCAGTGGGTAAAATCCCCCCCCCCCAAAAGCCCAAAAAATGTCTTCTAGGAATTATGTTAATTTTCATCCTGGACTTGATGTGTAAAGAAAAAATGCCCTTGGTCATACATTCAACTTTTAGATACATACAGACAAAAAAAATATAGAATATTTTCTATACATTGTCTCCCTGTAAAGAAAGTTCAAGAAAACTTCTTTTTTATAGAAAATTTCAACAAAACCTGATTTTTCTAGAAATTGTTTCTCTATGAACAAAATTTCAATAAAACCTAATTTTTCTAGAAATTGTTTCTCTATGGAGAAAATTTCAACAAAACCTGATTTTTCTACTAATCTTGAAATTTATACTGAGTATAACTCAGAATGTAGACATCTATGCCTAATTGACTTATTTCAGTATTAAGTCATCTAGAATGGTTTGATGTTCTGCAAGCTAAAACAAAACTAACATTTTGTAATTATATATTTGATTAGAACAGAGAGAAATAATACGCACACATACACATAGATGGAAATAAAAGTGTAAAAATAGATAACTGCTGTAAATATAATGATGCCATCAATCGATTACTAGTTTATTAGTGTTACTCTGAATCTTTATCTTTACTCTGTACATTGTATTTAGAAATAAGATTCTGAAATCTATTCAAATTTTTTGAACTGAATTGCATTTGTTAGTAAGATTTAATCAATGTTGAAAAAGTGATTTAAAAAAAAAGAATAAAGGTAGAAAAAAATCCATTGAAATTATTTCTTTATGGTGTATAGATTTGTATAGTTTTAGTTTAATGTTGGTATGAACAAACCCTTTATTTTAAAGAAGTAAAAAATGCTTTTTTTCCCCTTGTTGTTAAGGAAAAAAGAAAAACAAATGTGAAAGAAAAAAAGATACAAAGAAAGAAGGAAAAAAAAAATTTAACACAATGAAAAAAAAACAAATATTAAAAAAAGAATAAAAAATGTAATGAAAAAAAATAAAAATAAATATGATGGTTAAAGGAAATAGAACAGAACAGAATTAAGAATCTATAAAAATGTTAGAAAGACAACAAATAGGATTAGAGAAAAGAAAACAAAGGAAATATAAAAGAAAAGAAAAAGAAAATTTAAGAAGAAAATTAATGAGATATAAGGAAAAAATAGGAGAGAAAGAGAGAGAGAGAGAGAGAGAGAGAATAAATAAATAAAAAAGAAGAGGAAAAACTAAAAAGTTACAAAAAGGGGATAAAAAATAAAGGGCGAGACAAATAAAAATATTAATAATGGAAAAGTAGAAAAAAAAGGAAAGGAAAAAAAGAATTGAAGAAGAATAAGCAAAAGAAAAAAAATCAAAAGAAACAAAGACAAAAAAAAAAACGAATGAAAAACATGAAAAATATTCACAAAAGGAAAGAAATTCAATAAAAAGGAAAAGAAAAAAAAATGTCTTTTTATTTTAAATAAAAGAAATAAAAAAAAGCTATGTTTATATTTGTTGGTAGAATCTTTTGGGATTCAATCTTGGAATACACTTATTCATTAGTCATGTAATATTATGTGTGAATTTCTTCATTTTATGACATATCAACCTTCTGGTTATTCAATGTCAAAATCAGTTCTCTCCTGAATAATGTCTTCCTTATTAAATTGATTTTTAAAAAAGATTTCTAAATGATGTTTGTTTTCAGGAGATAGTTTCAGTCCTAACTGTTAATAGTTAAGAACATAGATTGACATAATACTAGTTAATGCTTACAAGAGGAGAGTTCATTGCTGTGCTTAGCCACGTAGCAGGCCCCGACACAGAAATGTGCCTTGCTGCCCTTTTACCCCAAAAAGTTAACTAGCACCCCCTCAACATACTTGAGGCTTTGATCAAAGACTATATATACATACCTATACAATTATATATATATATATACATACAGAGAGAAATAACAGATGGATTAGTAGATGTATATTTCAACATATAAGTGTAATAAGGATTTTCTTGTTGATCTGAAAAATTTTGTGGCATTACAAAAGATCTTGTGAAGCCTAGGATCCTTGCGGTCCTAACGTAGCTCACGCTAAGCACAGCCCTGGAAGAGTCTATTCTTATGAATCAAATACAGACTGAGTTTCTCAGGTCTTATTTTAAGGTTTTCTGATTTTGTTAATACCTTAGGAAACTTGAGGAGTACATTGCCAGATATTTATGACATTACTTATGTTCTGTTGGAAGGTGTTGTAAAAAAAATGCCTAGTTATATTCAAATTTTAAATTTTTTAAATGATATTCTATCCAACCTATGGCCCCTGCTGCCAAATAATGACACAGTGTCAAATTGAGAAAATTTACTTTCATTTTGTTAGATGATGTCATTAAAAATAATTGCCTAGTTATATGCAGATTTTAAATTCCTAACTTTAAAATGAGAATAAATTTCTAAACAATCCTCTCCCCTGCTGCCTAATAATGGTATATAATTATACTGAGAAAATTTACTTATATTTTGTTGGATGAAATCATCAAAAGAAATTTTGCCTATTTATGAACAAATTTTAAAGGATATTTTAACCTAAATTCTATCATAAGTATGGCCTATTCTGTCTAATGATGTCATAACTCCTAAACTATTTTGCATTATTTCATAACTTTTACTCTTTAAATATTATCTTTTCTAGAAACCACTCTCTTCCTATCTCCAGTGATATCCCACCCTAAGTCGATGTTTGACTGCTATGGAATATCCCCCTCCACCCTGTACAAATCTCTGGTGACTCCCACTAAACTCACAGCAGTTTAAAACTTTCTGTTTTCTTTTCTTAAAATGTTTAAAATAAGCAAAAAGGAATGAAAGCAAGAAGAAAGATACTCAGATTTCCAGCTGTGTCTCTGTTGCTTCTTGGTTCACTTGAGAATTAAATATGGCTTCAAGTATCTACTATGATTTTTAAGGGTGGGTTTTGTTTTGTTTTGTGGCACAGTTGAGGAAGAAATTTATTTATTTATTTTTGGCAATTTTTTTTTGTTTATGGGTTTTTTGGGAGGAATTTATCACACTTGTTTTTTTTTATTTGTATTTTTTATTTTTTGGAGGGTGATTTGCATTTTGTAAGTGTCTAATATATATTTCAAGGATGGATTTATGTTTTCTTAATGTGTGGGGTTGAGAAGGGCTTTTGTTATTAAAAACATTTTTTATGATTTTTATAACTTGTCTAGTTATCCTACTCAGTGATACATTTTTTTTATTTTATTTATTTTTTTTGTTCTTTGGTTGGTGACTTAGCAATTTTTAAAAAATATCTATCATGGTTTTTCAAGGGTGTGTATGAAAGAAAAATCTAGTATCAGGACTTTTTTTTGTTTATAATTTTTATAATCTATCAAACATTCCTACATTTTTTTTTCAAGAAAGAGTTTGCATTTTTGTACTTTGTGAGTATCTATCATGATTTTAAGTAGATTTATTTATATTTTTTTGTCTTAACTTTTTTAAAGAATTTATCAGATATTTTTATTTTATTGTACTAGTCTGATTTTTATTTTAAGGGGCGGAGGGTATAGTGAGTAGATTTTTATCCTTTATTTCTTAAGCATGTATCATGATTTTTAAGTATGTGCGTATATTTATTTATATTTTTTAAAGAATTAATCTTTTTTAAAAAAAATTTCAACCAACTATTTTATTTCTATTTATTTTTATTTTTTGTTGGGGAGGATATGCATAGTTTAAATTGCTACCAGGGTGTGTTTTATGCAATTTTTTTGTTGTTGTGGGATAGTGATTTTTTTTTTTTATTGTTTTGTGCAATTTATTATTTAAAAGATTTTATTTGACTATTTTCTTAGTATGTGGGGAAGTTTAGTATTTAAGTTTTTCCTATGCGTCAAAGAGTGTGTATTTTAGAAAAATTTCTGAATTTTTTTTTTTCCTATTTAAAAAATATTGGAGAAAAAGATTTTCAATCTTATTCTTTTTGTTAAATTTTTTTTACATTAAAACTTTTTTTAAACTACTGGGTTGCAGTTTTGTTGTGAGAAAGGAAGTCTGCATATGCTATCATACAATATCTCTCTATATACTGTATGTATTTTTGTAAAGTGCAACTTTTTTTTTTTTTTTGAAGACCTTTTATTTGGAAGCTAATTTTAGAGAGGTCATATTAAAAATAATGTTTTTACTTATGGTCAACTATATAATTTTGACCAAACCATATATTCATATCATATACTCAGACCAAAAATGTTTGTTTAAATCCAAATATTTGTGTGCCTGTATATGTTTTTGTATCAATATTTTACAACTGATTTTGAAGAATTTTTTTGTTATGTAACAAATTTATGTAGGAAGTTAACTGTTGCTTTTTTAATATCCTCAGATACTTTACTTATCAAAAAATTGATAAAATTCAAAGAACTATTTATTTTTTGATTTTTTACATAAACCTTTTTGATATAGGTGAAGGCAGCTCTTTAAAAACATACAGATATTTCTTTTAACTTTATCAATTTATTTCACTGTGTGTGGATTGAATTTATAGTTTGAATGTATATGAATGCATATATTTTCATTTTTATTCACATTGACATTAGTTGATATAAGTAGAATTCATGATAATATGTGCCATTCCAGATCATGAAAATAAAAGACATCCAGGCTTCATTAAGTAATAGATAAAAAAAACCCAAAAAACAAAGCAAATGGTTACACTCTCTGAGCTCTCACTTGTCTGTATGATGAATTCAGTTAAATCAAATCCCAAGTTTTTTTTTGTCTATAAAGGACAATATAAAAGGGAATCAACCAATCGAACTGATAGACTGATTAATAAATTGTCAAAAATCAATTCATTATACAGTGTTCCAAACGTCTTAGGCACATTTTGACATTGAATATCTCGGGGAAGTATTAAGGATATAAAACCACATCTGGTATATTTCAGAAAGTTTGTAATCTCAAGTTTTTTATGGAATGTTCAAAGATGCTAAATTTGAGTATCATTAGTCGCACGATAGACATCAAGCTGATGGTCCATTCTTTCCAAATATGTCCCAGTATTGCATTGTCAATTGTTTCAATAGGTTCTGTTATTCGGGTTACAGATCTTCCACATCTCTTAGAACGGGAGGCACAAAGACCAGTCCTTTCAGAAATCTCTTTAAAAAAAAAGAAAAAGAAAAAAAAATGATCACGGCAGAAATGATATCTGCAGAACTGGGAGGCCAGGGCATAAGGTGGTTGTCATCTTGCGCTGGGCAGGAAAATACCCAGTTTAGTATCTTGGGACACTATTAAACCTACTTGGTTGATGCAGCCTTAGTCTTTGGGAAGACAGACATCTAAGAGAAGAAAAACTCTAAAGTTCAAACCTCCACTGCGTTGCGGAATGCCTGAGCTCAGGGAAGGCTAAGGGAGTAAACCCTGAAAGAAAATACAGAGTTGGAGTCCGTAAGGCGGCCCAAAACTATACCCAGCTTATTCTTGTAGCTCCTGTGGCCAACATGGTGCCAAATGTACTTCTCTACTTTCCTTTGGATTTCCTTTAGCAAGGCCGAAATGGGCTACTAAGAAATGGGCAGAATCAGAGAGCCCCCAAAAAAACATTACCCAGGTCTTGCACCCTGGAGAGGCCACTTCACTGCTGCTGTTGCAGCTGCAGAATCAACACAGGGTGCACTTTTCCATCGTCTTTAGAGACAGAAGGATGCCATCATCATCACATCTTACCAAGATTGTCCAATCCATTTGTCTGGTAGTGTCGTGTTCAGAAACACAATCTAATCTTGATGCTCCTGTGCGATCGCAGCTCCATGTTGTTGGAAAATAAATTCTTCAGACTCTTTCTCATTCAACTTAACTAGTTTTCTAGCCCAATACTTTTGGAACACCCTGTGTGTTTAATTGGTCATTCTTTTTGTATGCAAGTTATTTTTATATTTTTATTTTTTTAGAAATTACAAAAAGATGTCCTTTTTGTACTAAATTAGTAAAAATATCATTGATTTCAGAAAGCAGTGAAGATGAACAACAGAAAAATGCAGCAATTCGAATGGCTCGGAAATCGGCATCAAAAAATCCTCTCATTCAGTCAGTAAGTTGTTTATCGATAATTCTTTTCTTTGCGTATTAATGCTCGCTGAAAAGGGCAGTGGTATGGGAGTCGGACTTCAGAATCGTAATTTGCCAGTTTGAATTCTAGTTATTCCGTTTACATTCACATTTGGACTAATACCCTTGGAACATGTATGAATCAACACATTCTCTAGCATTAAATTCTGAAAATAAAAAAATGTTCATCAAAAGATTATTGTTCTTGACATTAAATGACCAAAAAGGTTGGTATGAAGTGATTCATACCTTCCACAAGGGTATAAGCGTGAATGTGAATATGATGGAAAAATTGGGATTTAAACTCCTATATTATGATATGATTTGAAACTGAGTGCTAATCCATTGCCCAAAGTGGACTTCCCTAGAGCTGAAATGGTGGAGCAACTTGTCATAGAGCACATAAATATGACTTTGTATCAAAATCATGATTTTGTGGTTGACTGGTTAAATAAATCAACTTCTTCTTTCAATAATCTTTTAACTTCAAAGCCAAATATGGCTTATCAATTATTTGTTTTGTTTCTAAAACTATCAAATTATTATTACAATTTTTTTTTTCTTTTGGAAATTAAGAAATACCAAATAATTGTTTTTTAACAGACAAAGAATTTCAAGAGGAAGAACGATGTCATCAGCAGTGATAGTGATAACGAAGTAAATGTATCTTACAAGTCTTCAAAAACTGGAGTGAGTATTTTTCCTACCAATTGTTTGGAATCTCTGATGGAATCACGGAATTGTTCATTTGAAACGGAATTCTGTTTTTTTAATGAAATCCTTTTCCATGTCATTCATTTTTTTTTCTTTTTTCCATAAAATATACGAGGTTTGTAAATATTATAATAAA
>JAUZSX010000036.1:565654-578407 GCA_034780655.1 Idiosepius hallami
TATAAAAAAAAAATATATATATATATATATATATATATATATATATATATATATTTATAAAAATATGTATGTATATATATTTATATATATGAAATCTTAATAATCCATGAATACTCCTTTAAATATTAAATTTGAGTTTTCTAGTCTATTCTTTCTATTTTGTATCACTTGCCCCGAGAATTAATATCTAAAATAGAATGCACACACACATATATGTGTGTGTGTGTGTGTGTGTGTGTGTATGTGTATGTGTATGTGTGTAGTGAGAAACAGAGAGTGATAGAGAGAATCTGAGGTAGGCAGAAAAAGATTTACTGGTTGAATCAATTTGTATAGATTACAAAAATAAAAAGAAAGCAATTATTAGAAATCTTAACAGTTCAATCAAAACTATATACAAGAGGGAAAATTCATGTTAAAAGTGAGGTTTTGAATAGAGAATTAAAAAAATGAATTGAAAATCAAATAAAATAGGATCATGTGCAATGAATGGTCTAAAAACCTTCCTTCTTGAATGATGTATCAAGTTTCTAGGATCATTTAAAACTGAATTTTTAAGAGGAGAGGAAACAATTAAAATGAATTTTAAATTTTAAAATCAAATAATGAACATTTTTGCCTAAAAAAAATTGTTGATTCTTCCCAAATGAAAGCTATATGCGAGAAGACATTTAAAAAGAAATTAAATACTATATTTCACTGAATAGAGAGTGAAATATATATACAATTTAACCTGTTTAAAATATATTTAAGCACAAAATGGGTCTTGCGCCTAACTTGATTTCGTACTCGATTAAATAGAACCGTATTTAAGCACAAGAGAATCTTAACCTTGGATTGTCTAGTCTAACAGCATGTCAACGTTTATAGTCATTTGATAACAGATATAATTTCCTTTTTATGTAAATGGATTATTAAAAGAGCCCATTAGTAGGAGGAATGGTAAAAATTTATACATTTTTAAGGATTTAAGTCTGGAGGTAAATGTAAAGATTGATTGGAATCTAAGCTTTCCTATTAGAATTCTAAAATTCTATGCCTTTAATATTGAGCCACTGGGACTTCACCAAAGAGAGAAAGAATTTTAATAACTAGAAAATACTACTGCTATTTTTTGTAGATAGTTTTATCAACTGTTAGTTTGTTTGCTTGTTTGTTTCGTGTTTAACGGCATATCAACCTTTTTAGGTCATTTTAATGCCGAGAAAAGTTACTTATGATAAACGTTATTTTTATATACACAGTTATTTTTTTTAATAAGTTGCACTATTCAATCAATAGCTGGAGGGAAGATAGGAATTCATACCTTTCCCAAGGGTATTAGTCGACATGTCAACATAGAAGGAACAAGTTGGATTTGCACCCCGTACTACGGTTCCGAAGTCCGATTGCCTATCCACTGGGCCATATCGACCGCCTCTTTGCTAAATGTAAAGACCCATTTATTTGTTCGTTTTTATTTTAATAGATCAAAATCTTATCATTTAGACAGTATAATTATTTATATAACCATAATTTATATGACAATATGATAATATTACATAAATTATAATTATATAATTGTTTATAATTATCTCTAAAAATATGTATTTCTATAAAAGTGAGAATGGGAAAAATTTTTGATCTAAAGACCTTGAATTTGATATACGGGGTATTAAGATCTAAAGAACACTTTTTAATCAGTTTTGAGCCATAAAAATAGGGGTAAAAATTTTTGATTTAAAAAAAGAATTAAAAAGGGAGCATCAAAGCAGCATTCTGACCACCAAAATTTGCATAGCACAATAATTTGAACCACCAAAATTTGCATAACACAATGGCAACCTACATTTAAAGTATTATAAGTATTGACATTTGGAAGAGCATTAACTGCTTTATGAATATATACCTTACTACTTTTAAGTATAATTGTCTATCTTAACCACCTTAGTAATGAGTCCCTCGCACCTCGGCAAAGGTGGATGATAATTGTAGTTTATAATACAATCTTTAACATTTTGTATGGAATTTAGATAGAATTCGAAATGGAAGTGAAGTAAGAAATTTTGTACATGAAACAGAATTGAGAAAAACTTGAGCACTTTCCCTCTTTTTGCAGGCTATTTTTGTTTTGTATTGGTTTGCAGTAAAAAATTTATCAACATTTTTGATCAGAATGGTACAATGGAATAAAGTCTTTTTTTTCTTTTTGTTTCAATGAACAGGAATCTCAATACATACATATATGTACTTATATGTGTCTGTATGTATATATATATATATATATATATATATGGAAAAAAAAACAAAAAAAAACAGGAAAATTCCGTTAATAACCTTGCTCGGCGTTACCTGGTCCAAAAAGATGACGACAACGAAAACAATGACTGCGCTTTGTTTGCAAGTATCCAGGTTCAAAAACACACACACAAAAAAAAAAAAAGGTGATATTTTGTTTTTCACCGACCCCCCCTCCCAATTTCCAAATTCTCTTCAGTCTCTTTATCCTTTCCTCGTATTTTTTTTCTTCTTTCTTTCTTTCTTTCCTTCCTTCCTTCATGAGATTTTGTTGTATTTTTTTTCTCTTTTCTGATATATAATCCTCATTTATAGATTTTTCAAAGGGTTTTATGTTTCAGAGTTGTTTATTTTTTTTTTTCATTTTTCATTCAGCAGCAGAAGAAGAAAAAGAAGAAGAATAAAATGAAGTTTTTTTTGTTTTGTTTTGGTTTTTTTTTGGTCAACCTGATTTGTTCTTTTTATTTCTTTTGTTTTTTGTTTTGATTTTTTTTGTGGTGAATATTTTTGCTATGAAATAATTCTGTTTTTATTATCATTTTTATTATTATTATTATATATATTTTTGTATTTATTTTGCTTTTATTTTTTTATTTTCTTCTTTTAAATCAATCAACACTTTTTTTTTTCCTTCTGAAGCTTTCTTTTTTTTTTCTTTTCCTCTTCATAATAATTTCGCTTCATTTATTTTGTTTGTATCCGTTCACTCATCAGTGTTAGCTTCATCGTCAAGAAGTTTAGCTGGCTTACAATATTTGTAGCGATGATTCATGTGTTGGCTGTAAGAGCCGGAGTGACTGAATCGTTTAGCGCACTTTTTGCATTGGAATGGTTTTTCACCACTGTGAAGACGTTTGTGTTCTGTTAAGTGGTGTTTGTGCTTGAAGGCCTTTGGACACTCATCACAGGTAAACGGGCGTGCACCTAAAAAAGGAGGAGAGGAAAAAAAATATTATAAACAACAGTGAAAGTATATAACAATAATGAGGATAATAATAGCAAGAATTTTAACCCAAAACATCTATTTTGATTTCATCTTTATGTTGAACTGAAACTTAAATCTGCCGCCATTTAACTTTCTTTTGTTGTTGAGGAAGAACGAATGGTGTTCTGTTAGCCAATCAGAATGCTAGGAAGGATTTTGTTATCCAATCAGTTGCTGATAACCAACAAACTTTTTGAAAAAAAATTATGACTAATTAATATAGATAATAATGATGATGATGATGATGATAAACAAAATATTATTTCATATCATGTGTGTGTGTGTCAATATTAATTTTAAAAAGAAATAATTTCTAGAAAAAAAAAAATTTACAAGCAGCAATCAAAGATCATAAACAGAGAATTTACTAATACTATACACAAATTCATATAAGTAATCTACCTCTGTCCTAGAAACGAAATGTTCAACTGCATAGTGCAGTTTCCATTCACAGAAATAGTTAGGTAAATTCTTTTTCTTCAAATATGAAGAAAAAAAAAGTCATTTATTTCTTCTTGGAATAAAATACTTAGGAGATATGGACCTAAAACAGTATTCCTTACATTAATGAAGAGTTATTTAGTAATTGTATCATCTTAGAGCTGATGTGCAAATGAATTGTTCATTTATACCTTACCCAGAATGATTGTCTAAAAGTGAAGGGAACAAGATATAAAAAATAGAGTGAAATTTAAGGAATCCAGCCTGCAAATTTCAATGCTTACAGTTCTAAAGGTTATTGCATTGAAAGACGTCCATTTATGTTTTGTTAACAATACCTAGTTGTAATATATTATAAGGAAATAACAAAGACTATAAGAACAAACATTTTTTTTAAAATTTTATTTCATACACATACTACTTTAAATTAAGATAAAAAAAAATATGACATTCTTTAGTTATTCAAAAATCCCAACGAACATTTATCTAAAGATTGAAAAATCTGTAGCTATGGAAGGCCCCAATAACAATAATCTTGTACATTAGACATGAATACTGATATAAACAATACTATACCAATAATAACATCAACAATGCGTTTAGTAGCTTTTTAATTTTAGGCATTTATAAATATTGCTTGTAGCCACAAGAGCCTGTCTCTACAAAATAAAGGATTAAAAACCTAGTTAATCTTGGGGTGGGGATGGTGATATCCAAGTAGACTAGGAATCTAAATCCTAAGTTCTCATATTGTTCTTACAAATTTACCATATAAAAAAATAAAAAAAATAAATCTGGTATTATTAATCTTAGTCTTTGGGAAATCTGTTCAAGGAATTATTGGCTAGTAGGGTCTTTCATAACTACAAAAATAGAATTTTTAAAAATGCTTGTAATGGATGGCCATCAAGAAGAAATAAAAAGGGAAAAAGAAAAAGAAAAAAAACAAAACAAACCCAAAGAAACAATGTGCAAATGAGGTTTTTAAAAAATAAATTAATAAGACAAAAAAAAACATGCCAGACTTGATCAAGTTATTGTCTGGAACATGGTTTCATGTTCCTATGCAATGTGTGTGTGTGCATTTCATTACAAATCACAAAATCATTTATTAAAAGGATATTATGCTTCTTTGGGGATGTTGCTGTTTAGAAGTACTTTTTTTCTGTTATTTAACTAAAACAATGCACTATAAAAACATATTACTATTACGGAATTTCAACAAAATAGGAAAGAAAAATTAACTAAATAATTTATATTATGAAAGTGTTTTACTAAATTTGTTTTTTTTTTAATGGATATGTATTTTATAACTTAATAGTCTATTTTTCTCTCCTATTTTTTTCTATATTTCATCTTTTAAATTTGTGAGAAAAAACACTTATTTTTAGTCTCCACATAGCACAATCATAAAAACTAGCAAGGCATAAATTTTAAGAATACAAATTTTAATATTTTTGGAATTTACCTTTAGCTTAAAATCCTGTGAAAAATTAGCAATTATTTATTGTTTGTTAAGCAATAATAATCAAAATAGTATTTGTCAAAACCAATTTTCTTTGATATACATTAGATAAAAGCATTGAACCATTTAAATGATTAATGAAGAAAGTAATAAGGGCTATGACAATATTTAAGAATATTTTCATCTTGACTATCTTGTAATTTTACCATTTCTTCTTTTGTACTTATTAGTAGGGTTATGCTTCTACTTAAAATTATTCTTGTCACAGCCCTGATAGGTCAGTGATGGTGGAGCACTGGTAAAAGCTCGGGCTCTGGAATCATATTATGCGAGTTCAAATATCAGTCAAAACCATTGCATTCACTTTCTGCCCAAGGCTGCTAAAGTGAATGTAATGGTTTTGACTGGGATTTGAACTTGCGTAATATGATCTCAGACCCCAAGCTTCTACCAATGCTCAACCGTCACAGCCCAAATATGATATTTGATTATTACAAGTGGATTCTTAATGGATGTACAGTTTATCTAAAAAAAAAAATTATGACATTAATTTAATATCTGTTCTGTTTAAAAGAAAAAAAAATTGTAAAAGTGTGTGGGTGTGTGTGTAAGAATCTGGATATAAAAAAGTTGACAAGCACTGCTATATGGAACACTTTAATGATAATAATAATAATAAAGGGGAGTGATAAAAATGAGGAACAACATTTATATATCTGCAGGGTAATAATAACGGAAGCAGTAAGCGTCTTACCAGAAGAATCAAGTCAAAAATTCAGGGCTGCAGTTAGAGGAGAAAGTTCTCTTCAGTATAATAAGCATGCAGAAAGAAGAAGAAGGAAGAGGGTTGGGGAGAAGGGGAAAATATAGGTAAGTAATATTCCAATCAATAATAGAAACAAGAGGATAGGCAATTATAGATAAGAACCACAGCCTGCATATTCACATCAGTTTCCCTGTTTATAATAAAGAATTATCTCAACAAGACACTTTATAGATCCTGTCAATATTAATAAGAATTAAACGTTTCTTACTACAGAAGGCAATAATAGTCTGTTATCTTATACAGTCATCAAGCCCTAATAGTTTAATAATGCTAAATCAACAGTAACAATGAGTTAATTACCAATAGATAAGGCTCATCATAATCTCTGATAGTAGAACTAATAATTGGTAGTGTTTAAATCATTCAGTCTTTTGCCCTAAATTTCATTGGGTAATTATGTATCTAGGAATGAGCAGAGATAAAAACAAAAAACCTAATGTGTATAGTTGTGGTACCATACTTACAAATAATAACAGTAACTTAAATCAAAATTTTAAAATTTAGAATTAAATTCAAAACCCTTTTGATGATCCATTGATTACAATGACACCGATTGCATAAAATCAAAGGAAATAATGGATATATATATATATATATATATATATATATATATACACACACATGGGCAGCAAAGTTAGAGCATTGGTAAAAGCTTGGGCTCTGGAATCGTAGTACATGAGTTTAAATCCCATTCAAAACCATTTAACTCAGCTTTAACTGCCTCGGGCAGATGGGGCTCATTAACCCAGGAGAGCACCTCATCTAGGTGCCAAACTTGGGTTGGTGCTCACCAAGTAAATATAATATATATATATATATATATATATAGAGAGAGAGAGAGAGAGAGAGAGAGAGCTATTTCAGGGTTATTCTATGTAACATGTAATAAAAATAAATAAAATTCTTTATGATTAAAGCAAATCTAAGTAGGTGAGCAGTCTGTTTTAATAATAATCTTGTTGAAACAAATAATCTTACAATCAGAGAAAGCTATAATAAAATTAGCAGGTGGTTAATATTACGATTCTCAATGATAGAATATTATTAATATCGACAAAATATGGTTTTGTCAAAAGAACAAATTAAGTTTCTATCGGTAGAATTACTGATGAAGATTTTAGTAAAAGTCTTTCTTATTTTATATTAAGTAAGACAAAGTTAACAATCTATGATAGCACACCTGTTAATTGAAAAGCCCTAGAAAAAGTCTTGCTTACCTGAATGTTCGTACTTATGCCGGGCAAGAGAACTTTGCTTGCTAAACATTTTATCACACTGGTCACAAGCATACATGCCTTCTTCGACATCCACTCGGTGGCTCTTCCATGATCGGCGCTTTTTCCGATGGGAATGGTCCTCATCTCCAGTGATTGAGTCTTCAAGGTCCAACTGGATTTCTTCCGCTTCCATCTGATAGGACAAAATCGAAAAAGACAAAATGCCGGAAGATTTTAAGAAACCAAAAAGACTACAAAAAGGGGGGGTTAGTATTTCTAGTGTTATGAAGAAAAACTAAAAAAAAACAAAACAAAAAAAATAATAAATAAAACATTGAAAATTAAAAACTAATGTAGCGATAAGGGTTGTGGCATGATGTTGGTCACTTTCACATGATCAGCCGATCTCGATGTCACACCGACTATAACATGAACGTCATGTGTAGTCAGAGAGGGCGACATAAATCTAGTGAGAAGTCAGGGAAGTCCAAAGATGGCTGAATAAAACAGTTAACCGAATATATCTGTCTTTGTGTTGTCGAATATTCTTGATTTCAGCTCAACAACTTTGGAGAACAGCACAAAGACGGTCAGCAGGGAGACGCCCCTTCTCCTGGAATCTTGGAAGGGCTCAGAAGAACAAACAACATCCAAAATGTGAGTAGCCCTTTCAAATTCCAGCTCAACTCTGTCAGCCGACAAACTGTCGACACAGGTAAAAAGACCGGCCACAAACAACACTAATTATTATCATTATCATTATTATTATTATTATTATTATATAATAAAGCATGCTGGGATGGGTTGAAAAAGAACTAAAATAAGACACAAAAACAACCAGAATAAATAAAACTATAAAATATTTCATGCAAGAATTTCTCCAAAGAAAAATCCAAAAATACAATATCAATTTAAATGAAAACTGCAAAAATATATAAAAACATTAATTACACTGTTTTATATTTTGTAAGAGCAACAATATTTAAATTGTATAATAAAATTAAAAGAATCCCATCATAAACAATGAATACTGAAAATATAGAACAATAAATATTTCAAAAATAGCATTTTTTGCTAACTTTCTTTAAAAAAATAAATTAACTGTCAGATTATAAATCTCAGTATTGAATGGAAAAAAAAATCATGTCTGTTTTTTTTTAGGAGAAAGTGAATGGAAGCTTTTTTTTGAAATATTAATTATTATAAAATGGTTATCATTTTTAGCATTAGTTTTCCTAGTTTTATAGCATATCAACCTTTTTAGGTTATAAAATGCAGAGAAAATATAACTTAAAAAAAAACACTTTTTTTAGTTCACATAAATTTTTGAATAAAACAATTTGCACATTTAACCCATGGCTAGAGCGAATGTGAGGATTCAAAGCTTTCCCAAAGATATTAATCCAAATACGAAGGACCGTTTTTGAATTAAAAATAATCAAGTAAATTAATAACATAGAAGCGTTTTTGAAAATTAAGAAAAACTAATTCATTTTCAAACACGAAGCGTTTTTGAAAATAAAAATATTGGCAAGTCACCGACGCCGGGCAATACTTTTAGTAGCTACTAAAAATGTATTTCTTGAATAAACGCTGACTTTTACAAGAAAACAACAATCAAATAGAATCAAGTTGTGTGAAGACTTACCTGTCGCCAAGACTTCTTTCGTAACCTTTTTGGTTTCTTGGTACCATCAGGGTTAATCTCGTGCTCCTCACCACTCATGTTAGCATTGGATGGGTTGTGACTGCCATCTGATATCCCATTGGTCATTCGAGGAGACAAGTCATCATCATCGTCATCATCGTCGGAATCATCATCGTCATCATCGTCCGAAAGGCAATCATCATCGCTCTTTTCGTGCAATTTACTCTCGTCAATGACGAGGGAACGACCGTTAACACTATCCAAAGAGTCGTCGCTGGACATAGAGGAGTCATCGCCAGGTTTGTTTTCCTTGCTATGATGACCCGACTTCTGCTTCAGGTCAATGTCAGCACCTGCGGTTGGCTTTCCGGCCGGTAGATAAGGGCTTGAGGCAGCGAGTGCCTTAAGAGAGAGAGGCACCCGGTTTGGAATGGGACTAGACTGGGAAACTTTGAGTAACAAGGCTGCATCTTGGACTGGTTTATTGACAATCATACCCTCTTGTTTCATGTATTTGTAGAGAGCAGATTCCTGGAAACTTCCGGGGGAGGACTTGCTACTCTCCAACTGTTCCTGTTTAATTGCTGGCGATCGACAACTCAAGTTTAACACTTGGTTGTCAAAGTTCTGAACCGGAGCAGGAAGTGGGTGAGTGCTATAACTGCTATTATTGTTGCTAGGTTTGTGTCCGCTGTGGGCTTTAGGGGGTTCTCTCTTTAGGCTCAGGTCCAGAGGCTGGTCCTGGTTACTATTGTTACTGCTGTCACTGTTAGTACTGAACAAGGCATCTCGGTTTTCGCTGGCAGTACTGAACTGACCATTGACTTGTGGATGAGAATGTGCAGGAAATGAAGGTGAGGAAGACTTTTGAATTCCAGAATGAATTTGGACAGAATTATTGAAGTTTGGAACGTTAGGGATGTATGCAGAATTGGCTGGTTTCACTGGTTCTTTCCATGTTGATGTTGGAGTGCCTGACTCCTCCTGTTGCTTAAAGCGGGCCATCGAAGGGAAGTAGGGTACATTCTTGCCTTTCTTGCGGTCGCGTGCTCGCATATTTTGAAACCACACCTGAACGACACGCTTAGGAAAGCCAATCTCATTGCCGATCTTGATCAGGTCGTGCTTGCGCGGTCGAGGATTAATCTGGTAGTATTTTTTCAAAACTTGCAGCTGCTCATCACTTATCAAGGAACGCATACGAAACTTTTTGTCGAGGTTCTCCTCTTTAAAGATCTCTTCGGCGTCGTCCTCATCTGTGCCATTGCCAATGCTGCCGTTGGGAGTTTCCCGCTTGATGGTGTCAGAAGACGAAGTCGTGCTGCTCGGACTGTTACAGGAGGCTACTTCCAGATTGGCCACCCTATGCACGATGTCTTTGTTTGACTTGCACAGGTATCGTTCATGTTGGTGCAGATCCACAGGGCTGCGGAAAGCAGACGCACAGAAACGGCAGGTGAGATCCACATCCTTAGAATCAAGTGAGTTGGAGGGAGGCAATACAGGAGAGTCAGGATTTTTTTCCCGCGGCGTCGAAGTAGAAACACAGTCTTTTGAGTCTTCGGTTTTTACGAAGACAACTAAGTCTTTTGAAACCTCACTCGGGTCTATGGGTTCTGTTTTGATGCTGATAGGGGATGGAGAGGTCACATAATCCTGTTGGGTAGGCGGTTGGGCCGGCAGTACAGGGCTTTCAGACTTTTTGACCATGACCATTGATAAAGGCTGTGTGTTGCTATTGACATCAGGTGACATTTTGGAACTTTTGCAGAGGGGCGGTGGTAGCGGTGGTTTTTGACCGAGTACGGATTTATGCGGGTTGGAGTGAGCAACAGTCTGATTGGTGACCGGTGGGACTCTGTCGACAGCGCTCTCCTTAGGAGGGTAGACAGAATAAGACATGAATGGGGAACTTCCGTTGATGTGTGTGGTATAGAATGTTGGAAGGCCAGAATGGATGAATTGCGGAGGGAGGGGACCTGAGGGGTTCTGTAAAGGAAGATTTGGCTGGTTGTGCCCGTTCTTTGTGATGACCGATGGATAGACGGACATTGCATCGCTGTTGTTGTTGTTGTTGCTGGTGTTGTTGTTGTCAATACGACGACCTTTGACGTTCATGACCCAGCATTTTTTAGAGGTCATGTGACTGCTGTACGATCCCGAGTGGCTAAACCGTTTTCGACAGTTAGAACATTCAAAAGGCTTCTCTCCAGAGTGGATACGGATATGCTCCTTCAGGTGATGCTTAAACTTGAATGCCTTACCACACTGCTCACACTTGAACTTGCGAAGGTCTGTGCTCTCATCGTGACTGATCATATGGCGTTGCAGCCTGTACACATTGGCAAAGGTCTTTTTGCAGACGTTGCATGTCTGGGACGTTGCCGAGTGCAGAGCCATGTGATTGTCAAGATGGGATTTGAGCATGAATGTTTCTTCACATTTTGGACACATGAATTTCAAGGTCTTTTCAGAGTGCATAGTCTTTATGTGATTGCGAAGGGCAGACGTCCGGTTGAAAGACTCGCTGCAGTGAGCACATTTTAGCACCAACTCATCATCAGTATTGTTCAATGAATCTATTGCAAATATAAAAAAAAAAGAGAAAAAAAAATTAGACAAAGTTGTATTAATTGGATTTTCAAAGATTTTGAGAAGCAGGGAGATAGAGAAAAAAAAAATCAAAAACAAAGTCTTATTTGTTTTTCAAATGATCGATTGATAGATTTATTTTCTCGATGGCATATCAACCTTGTCAGTAATTTAATGCCACAAACAATCCTTATTGATAAGAGATGTCCACTTAAGACAGTGGGTAGGCTGTCACACTTCAAAATTGTATTACATGAGTATGAATATAAGTCATTCCATTCGCATTCATAATTGGACTAATAACCTTGGGAAAGGTATGAATCCCCACATTACACCCAGAATTGGATTAAATATTACTTCCAATGTTAATTAAAAAAATATGACTATTCTGGAAGGATGAAGAGTCAAGTAAGAGCAGTAGAGTTAGAAGTTGTGAGCAAATAACTGTGTAGTTGTTAATCCACACAGTTCTATAAGATCAGTTGGACTAAACATCAATGTGTTCACAAGTGACTAATTGAAGGATTTCTAAAGAAATCTATGTTTTCACATATATACTTAATGGGAATGAGGGTAGTGGATGTAAAATTAGTCTTCACCCTAAAATGGATTAGAAACAGTTGACTTAAGAAATTTCTAAGTTTTAATAATAGTCTTACTTTGATTGTTTTGTTTGTTGGAACTTAGACAAACCAAACAATATAAATTAAAAAAAATTTATACAAAAAAAAAAAAAAAAAAAAAAAAATTTATACAAAAAAAAAAAAAAAAAAAAAAAAAAATTATACAAAAAAAAAAAAAAAAAAGAATATAGATTTTTTTTTTTCGTTTTTGTAACTTTTGGAAATTTTAGTAGAATTTTTCTTCAAGTTTTATTGCGTTTTGTTATAAACATTTATATCTAAATATTCAAAAGGAATTATCAAAATAACCAATAATAAATAAATAAATAATCAATCAAATCTTTCTATACTTTTTTTTATCATCAAAATAAAATTAATTACTTGAGTGTTTTTTTAAATAATAGGATGCAATGTAAAGACATTAAACCTTTGAACCTCGACTTATCAAAATTGCCAAGTAGTCACCCAGAACCGTCATATTAGAGGAACATATTAAAGCAAAAATATTGGTGTGTCTTTTTTTTGCCTTATGCTTTCAGGGCCGATATATTGGCCTTTTAGGGTCGAAAGAGTTAAAAAAAATAAATACAAAACTATAGATTTGATTGGGTTTTGTGCTTCATAAAAGTTAAAAAAAAAAAAAAAAAAAAAAAAAAAAAAACTGTATAACATTGAAACA
>JAUZSX010000036.1:586881-606214 GCA_034780655.1 Idiosepius hallami
ACAAGGCCATTTTTATGTGCTCTATATACCTGGGCTTTTTGAATTCAGTGTTACCCTTCACCTAGATGAGTTGCTCTCCCAAGTTTACAAGCCCCATCTGCCCAAGGCAGCTAAAGTGAATGTAATGGCTTTGACTGGGGTTTGAACTCGCGTAATATGATGCCAGAGCTTGAGCTTTTACCAATGCTCCACCGTTGCTGCCCAAATGGTTTTTCAGTTTATGCTCTTTTAACTTGTAAACCAGTAAATAAAAACCAGTGAATGATAGAATGATAGTAATTATGATTTTTTTTTTGTATCCATTAACTTGAAAAATTAAAAAATATATTTACATTGTTTATTCAATTTTGTATAAATGTAATTTTTAACTGGATGTTAAGTCTATTTCATATTAATTTATTCTACAACATGACTATGAAATACATTCTCAACAGGAATTATTTTCAAAGAGTCTTTAATCCTTTGGACCAAAGAGGCCGATATATCGGCCCAGATAACATAAGGCAAATAAAAAAAAAGACACTAATATTTTGGCTTTAATATGTTCCTCTATTATAACAACTGAGTAACTACATTGTAATTTTGATAAGTCAGGATTCAAAGGCTTAAAAAAAAAGAGGAAAAGAATGAATGAAGGAAAACAAAAGACAGGAGTTCCGTAGCAAGGCAGGTTTGAGGCCTACTATATTAAAACCTCTACTTTTCTGAAAAAAGAAAAAATTGTTAGAAGTAGACATACCTTTCCCAAGGGAAAGATCATTGTGAACAGTCATTTATTAAAATAGATAAATAAATAAATAAATAAAGAATACTGACACACAATGCTCAAGTGATTCATTGTATCAACCTCCATGTGTAGTTTATGATAAAAGACAAAACCAACAAAAATTACTATAGAAAAACACAGAGAAAGAGAGAAGGCTTAAATGGGATATTGTCCACTCCCTGTTTATTCATTTATCATGCTAATAATTTGAAACACTTGAGTATTCACTTCAATGTAATATAAAACCCATAGAGAGGCTTTTCACCTTAACAAAATCTGAAAGTAGAACAATAGTCATGAAAAGGAGAAAAGAAAAAGAAATCTTAAAAAGAGATTCCAATTAAAATTAATAAGGAAATCCCAATTAGCATTGTCAACATGGAGATTTGATTGTTCAAGGCAAGTTATCTACTTGGAGAATATTTTCTATTTTAGAAAAATTTGATCGTGGTTTTTTCTTAAACAAATGGTAAAAAAAACCATCACTATTCTAATAATATTCATAAGAATAGCTAGCCTGATCAGCTAAAATATCCATCTTCAATCATAATTCTAAATACTTATTTTTTTTAATCAGCTAAAATATACATCTTCAATCATAATTCTAAATACTTATTTTTTTTAATCAGCTAAAATATACATCTTCAATCATAAATCTAAATACTTTTTTTTTTAAATTTGAATCGTAAAAATCATTTGTAATAATTTGATAACAACATTAGCTTTAATAAAACCATTATCAATGAAGGTGAGTATTGTCATAGTAAATACAAAGCAGAATTGAGAATAAGGAGAATTAAAATTTCAGCATCCAGTTTTTAGATTAAGATTGAAATAATAAATCAACTAATTTAACCAAGTTTGCTAGTAAAAAGATAAAGAAAATTTCTGATGTTTTTCTACATATATTTACAAAAAACAACAACCAGTGCTTTTACAAGTGAAAAAATGAGTCATATTTCAGATCTCCCACAGGACTGTTAAGCTTGATCCTTGCATTAATCAAACACTTTTCTTCTGCTAGAACTCTCCCTGAACTCATACTTTACCAAAGGATAAAAATAACTCATATAAAATGAAGTTAGAAGTCTTGGGAATAAGTAAACATAGAAGTAAATGCAGGAAAAAAATTATATTCTTTTTTAAGAGGTAATAAATTGAGGTTTATATTCAGTAATATTATATATATATAAATTATATTTATATATAATATTACTGGATCTTAAGGCAATTTTTCACATACTTTTGATGAGCTCAACTAAAAATCTGAGAAATACTTAAAAAACAAAAAACAAAGAAGGTTTTAGGATTGAATCAAACATTGTTTTCCAGTTTATTAAAAAGGAACTTAAATGGTTCACAACAAAACAATATTTTTTCTCTTTTCTTTTTAAATCCAAAATATAAATCAGTTAAGAAAACAAATAACACATTCTAGAAACACAACTCTATTTATTTAAGAAACTAATATGTACAATATGTATCTTATTAGTAACAGATAAAGATTTTTGCTATACTTATAAAGTTTTATATGTAGTTGGTTGTATGAATCAACTTTATTGTGTTCTAGCAGCATACCTTGGCATTGGCCTGGCATGGCCAAATATTCAAATCAAATTATAATAATCTAAGTGAATACAAAATCTTGCCTAACTTATTGCATAGTGCCTGACAGTGGTTTCAATCTTTTGCATCTTCTTCTAAACCCCAAGTGGGATTTGAACCTAAAGAAAATGTACTGCACAACACTTTCAGTGCTGGCCTACGACACAGTTATGCATTCATTACCACAATTTTCATAGTTTTACTCTAAATTGTAGCAATGATTTTCCTTTTAGTAGCTGGTGTTTTGATTAAATATTTAAACTCATCTAAGTGACGGGCAAGACTCATTGCAAAAGCCCAGGGGCATAACGGGCATGTAAAAATGTCCTTGTGCCAAACTTGGATTTGTGCTCGACCAAGTAAATATAATATCTATGAGCACTAAGGTAGGTAGACTTACTATTACAACCACCAGTCTGTAGGTTTCCTTTTGTTCTCTTTCTACTAATGCACGAAGTCGAAATATTTAACAACTCATTCACTTCAATTGGTTTTAAGTGGTTTATTTATGTGAGTGAGTAATTGATGTTTCTTTTTGCATATGCATACAATTTATAATCTAGGAAATACTTAACAACAAAAAGAGATGGGCTAAAGAAGTAAAATTACTAAATTGGCATTATCTTTTCAGTTAAAAAAAAAAAAAAGGCAACTTAAGAGGTTCAGTAGAAAAGATTTCATAAAACATCCTTGCTTTTTGTTTCTTTTTATTCATTTATCAAAACAAAAAATCAGAGTTAAGAAAATAAACAAACATTCTACGCATGCAACTCAATACTTGAAAATTCTTTGAGAAACTAAACTACACAATATGGATTTGATTAGTCATACACAAAAAGTGCTGTAAAAAATACCATTATAACCTCTAAAATCAAAACAAAACAAAAATAAGTTTATATAGATCACAGGGGAGTAAGTAGGTTTTGGGTAAACCAGGCTCAGCAGAAATACATGTAAAATGAGAACAAAAAGAAGGTAGGTCCAATATATATATTTTATATATATAAACCTGAATTAACTTGACGACACAGCAAACATCCAGCAAAAAGGAAAAATCCTAAAGAACTGATGAGCTATTCTAAGCTAAAATATCAACTCAGGAACAGCCTATGGTTGTATAGCAATAAGCTAAATTATCTCTGTTAGGCAAAAGAACAAGAATTACTCTAGTAATTTATCAAGTGGAATGAATAAAGCCATACCTTCCACAAAGATGTCATTAGGAAATTATGAAAATGTCAGTTAAATAGGACATTGATCAGGTTACTCAGTAAAATAAATTCCTTTGCAGAATGATATTAGTTATGGTCCGGAGAAAGTTTGGCAGAACTGAACAAAAGACATCGATTTCTATACGTTTAAAGCAAAGATCACACAGTAGCAGGAAGGTCAAATCATGTTGGAGACACCAGTTCCCGCTAGATCACTCAAGTTAAACAACTTCGAGCGTGTTCTTTATTAAAATGGATCACAACTTATTATTTGCTATACTTGGCTGGTCGGCAGTTTGTAACATGATCAGTAGGGCTGTGACAATATTCTTTTAATAAGCTGGAAAAATTCTTCAAGCATATGGTTAAGAATATGCTTTTTTTCTAGAGAATATTCTTTTTAAAAAGAATATGCTTTTTGTTAAAAATGCTTTTTTTAAAAGAATATGATTTTTCTTAAAAGAATATTTTTTAAAAAAGAATATGCTTTTTGTTAAAAGAATATTTTGTATACAAAAAATATGCTTAAAAAGAATATTCTTGTCACATCCATAATGATTAGCTGAGTGCATGAAACCTTTGAACTGAAAGACTGTCCCTCTGCTCACTCCTTCCTTATAACTATTGACCATGCAAGCTAACAAAACGTTGTTGATTAAAGTCTTCTCTGCCTAGAATACTCTGAGATTGCGAAAACTCTATATCAGCAGGAAGACTGAACCAATCCTGAACGAGTGATGAGAGGTTTTCCTACTCACAACCAACAATAATGACAAGAAAATTGCATAAAAGCAATAGTATTAACATTAAGCGGAGCAAAAGATGATCCCAAGGCTTTCAGGGGATAAGCTTCAAAATTCTTCAAGGATCAACTAAACTGGAGAGATAGAAAATTATATATGCAGAAGGCTCTCAAAAAAAAAAAAAAGAAGAAGAAGCATAAACAAGGTTAAGTAGTACTCATAAAAAGGTTGATCAACAAATAAGGAGTACTCATAAAAAGGTTGATCAACAAATAAGGAGTACTCATAAATAGGTTGATGCAATGAATAAACAAATTTTTCTTTTCAATGCATCAAGTCTTTCTCAAATTGATTGTTTTGTTGATATTAAAAGCAACTTTTTATCATTGTGTAAATATAATAAAAACAAATGCAGTTGCCTTGATTTTCAAACAGAACCAGTTGTCTTTTTAGTCGGTAGATGTAATTAACCAATTGAGGGTAAAACATAGCATGAGGTTTATTTCTAATGTGTTCATTAGCAGATTTTAATCTACAATATACAAGTTCAGAACTTTTAGAACGTACACTTAGCCATTGGTTAAATACTACTTTGATGTGGTGCAATATGGTTATTAGCCAGGGACCTTATAAGATAGCCCATGCTAAATAGTTCCAATTGCATTATCAATTGATCCATAGCTGGAGGACTATCTCTCCAGTTAGAACTAATTTGTTAGTAAACAAAGTTTGAGGTCTGCATACCAAAGTACAAATGCTTCGGTCTGACAAAAATGTACAAAATTAAAATACTACATGAATTATGTTCTGTAAAGATTTTAAGGGGAAAAAAAAGCTCTTTTTCTGTAAGTAATATTCATGAAAAGGCAGCAAGGGTGGAGCTTGGACTATGGAATTGTGTTATGCGAGTTCAATTCCCAGTCAAAACCATTGCATCTACAATTACCTGCCTTGTAGTCAACACACGGTTCCTTGGCAGAGGAAGGCCAGGTTCCAATGGCATGGATAACCACAACGACTGGAGGCCATCATCTGTTGCAGCCTTTAACCGTTTACAGTGCCGTTGTGTCATTGTAGACATCATCCGCCACATTCACCATTGTGGTCTTGCACTATTTAACTTGCACTATTATAGCTAAACCATACTATGTGGGTTCAATTCTAAATTGTTCCGTCTACGTTAACATGTCGACTAATACCATTGGGAAAGGTATGAAGCTCTATCTTCCCTCCTGCTAATAAATAATAATAATAATATTAATAACCAAAACCCTAAAAACAATCAAATCTACATACACTATTGAGCTTCTGGATCAGTTCTTTATCTGTTTTCTTTTTCATATAGCTTTAATCTCATCATTATAGGCACAAACTATTTTTTTTTTATGCAATTTCTTATGCACATGATTTCCTACTTTTTTTTTTAAATTCCCTTCCTCTCTGCTAAACATAATATCTTGCTCCTTTACACATACAATTACTTTCTTTTTAAGATTTATGTATAAAAATCCTTTTTTTTGACATACACAATGTCATACATATGCTATCTTCTTTCTTTTCAGTTCTACACACATACATTTTCCTTCGCTCTTTTATGCTCTCTTAAAAATAATTCAAAATTCTTTACAAAATATTAGTGCAATTTCACAAACGAATAAGATTAGGATAATTTTATACAATTAAAACAAAAGTTAAAAAAAAAATCTTCTGCAATAAGTCATATTAGGTTAACCACCACAACCAACACCAAATTCTGTTAATATAGTAATTATTGTTATTATTATATACCATCACCAAAATATTAAAATCAAAAATGTTGATAGACTTATTTCTAAATGGTCCTGAACTGGATAGTCACACTAATCAATTGGACTGACCGACAAGACATGTGCTACAATATCAACTACAACCTTAATTAGTATCAACAGCAGAAGCAGTACAAAAAGGAAAGTGAAAGAAGGTGGGCATTGGAAAGAATGCAGGAGCAAAAAGAAAACCACACAATTATTGACCAGTTTTCACAAATGTAAAATGACATTCTATTTGTTCCATTGGCTTCATTATAAATCCTAAAAGTCTCAAGATATGCAAAAAAATCTTTTTTCTTTATTAGAAAAAAAATCTATAGAAATATCTATCATCTTTACATATTTTAGGATATTATCTTAAATTTGATTATTAAACTATTGTATTTTATTCCTATATTTAAAGAATCTCTCAGGCAGATGTCTAGAAATAACAAATGTAAATTGATAAATATTGAGATTCACTCCCAATAGTTATACCTCAAGGGATTTATTTAAATGACAACTTTAAAATAAAATGAATTCTGAAAACCTAACATTTACTGATTAATTTTCAAATTGGACTCTAAAATATGTGTAAAAATTGTAAAAAGACTATTGAGAACAACAAAATCAAAAGATTTTAGCATATTTTAATTAGAACAATGTAGATCAAAGATAGTTTGGAATTAGTAGCAAAAAATGATTTCATAAAATGTAAAATATTCCTTGTTGTACATATTTGGTATTTTAGCTTAATTTTCATGTAATAATAAAAAATAAAAGACAATTAAAATTGTGGTAAAGATTTATATCGAATTCATATGTTTGAGTGTGAAGATAAAAAAATTAAATAAACATAAAATCAATTCTTTGATCATAAAATTTCTTAATTGATTTCATGGAATTTGACAAAAATCTTCAAGATAAAACAAAAATATATCACAAAGGTTTGTAAACAGAATGGATCTTTTTTTTTCTTCATAAATTTTGGAAGGAGGTACAAAGGTAAAGGAACTAAAATTTAAATTAGTGATTCCTTTGAAAAACAAATGATTAAATGAAGAATTTGAATGTGAAAATAAAGTTTTGTTTACTTATTTATAACAATTGAGTGATATTTTCTATTTATAGATTTGTAATGAATAATAATAATAAAAATGTTTTTAAGTTAAAAAGTTGGCGAGAAATATTATACGTAGAAGCGAGACCAGGGTAGAGTTAAAGATGGAAAAGTATACAGAATGTAATTAAGTTGCCTCAGAGTTAAGCACTAGTATCTCATATTTGCAGAGAATGCTATTTATTATTGAATATAAAGTAAACAAATAAATAGACGTGAATTGTGTTCTTTATGCCATACGTATGTACAGAAAATGTTTTTCAATACACTAGCTAAAAGATGAACTATGTATCTTTCTGGAGTATATAATAATATATATATATAGTATATAATAATACTGCTATAGAATTAAACAAAAATGTTAGAGCATATTCTAATATTCATTTTTGCTGCAGAAGACAATATAGAGAAGATATAGCTATCAGTAAGGGTTGAGATTTCTTCATAGAAGGTTTTGTGAATCTAGTCTCACTGGAAACTTATCCCAGACTTTTAATTAATCAAAGAAATGCCTAAAAACACAAAACTAATAAATGAATGATCGGTTTCGAAGCATAGTTTTGTTTTTTGTTTTTTACTATAGGAACCATATTTAAAACAATCTTGCTTTTCAATCAATTGTATTCTATAAATCTTAGAAGAATGAAGTTATTCTGTATTAAGGATTCATTATTTTTTTAAAGACAGTCTTTTGTAAAAAAATGATTCTTATCATTATCCAAAGAATATCAAAGAGTTTCATTGCCAAAGGAAATAAAAAGAATAACAATCATATCATTTTACCCAACAGATATGAACATAAGTGATTGATGTGAGTAACTAAAGCTTGCAGGGTAAGTGGTACCAAATAATTAGAACCAGGCCAGAACAAAAGGGGGAGACAGAGAATCAGTGTTGAGTCTCATTTTCAAAATAGAATGGTGCCAATCTTTGGGTAGATGCAAAAGAGACATCAAAACAAAGTTGAATCCTAGAAGTATTCATACCTTTAAAAAGTAATTATATCTTATATACTACATGCATAATACATGTATTTAAATATACAAAATTAATGAATTTTGAAAAAAAAACCAAAAGTATTGAGTTATCTGGAAAGTCATGAGAATTGAAGTATCAAAATAAAACATAGATAAGCCCCATAATACTTTTAATGATTTCTTGCATAAGCATTGTTGACAAAACAAATCTCTGTTTGATTTTGTTCTTATTTATCTTCACTAAACTCTTAAAGATTATCTAAAGCAACTATCACCTTAGTTTGCAGTCTTATCGTGATGATATGTGAAAGAAAAAATTAATTAGAAAAACAAAAAACAAGAATATATATCAGTGCCAATGCATTTCAGGTTTTTCCTTCTTCAGGGTAAATTTATTATTATCATTTTGTCCATTAGGTCTTGTTTTTTGTTTTTTTCTAATTGATTTTTTTTCTATCACATAAATACATATATATATATATTTTATATATATATATGCTCCATAAATCATAGACAGCCTAGAAAACGTTTAAGACTCAAAAATTTCCAGAAACTCAAATATTTAATAAGAATTTTGTTTTATTTTCACCGTGGGCAAAAGTGAAGTCTATAAATAGTTTACATATCTGGCCTGGGCCTGTATCCAGTTCAGTGATTTAAACCCAACAAAGAAATCAAAAAAAAGTTATAAAGGTGAATTTGGTGACCAGATAATTCTAAAGGCAAAAGTTAAGGTTAATGAAATGGGAAAGCAATAAAAAAAAAAAAAAAAAAAAAAAAAAAAAAAAAAAAAAGGCTCCTAAGCAGAATAAATGGTGTCAACAACACTGGTAATTTCACCTGTCTTATATAATTGTCAATCCCCCATTCAAGAAAAGTAGAAGGAGCAGAATGATGAAGTCCTTTGCAACTCTTTGGTAGCAAGGGTAGCAGTAGTCATAGTCATGCATGGTACGATGAATGGGCAGTAGTATCCGGCAGGCCAGGCCAATGGCCACTGCAAGGACACTCACTGCATCAAAACCTGGAAAGACAGACAAATAGCCATGCAAAAATGCTAATTAATATTTTAAAAAATTCAATGAGTTTATTTCATGTTGCTTTTTTTCCTTGATGACTAAAATCATTTTATAAAAGCGTGTGTGTGTATGGAAATATATAATGAGATTAAGTATAAAACAAAATAGAAGTTTTCTATCTCCAACAGAAAGTTCCACCAACATCAATAATCATAAGCTTTCTCTATATAAGTAGTTTTGAAAGTGGGCGTTTCCATCCCCTGCGGAGGGGCGATATGAACTTTCAAGGGGGTGCTGGCTAGTAAGAAGTCAGATGAGGAGGCGTTAAAATTTTGAAGGGAGCCATAGAGCAATTAAAGTAAAACGTGATATTGGTGTTGGTAAAAAGGATGGATAACGGGACGATTTAATTAAGTGTTGCCCATACAAATAGACATAATAGACTGGAAAGAGACATACTTCCAGCATATATTCTCCTAGATGTATTGTCATTGGCATTTTGGGCCAGCAGTGAAGGGGGCAAGAAAAGTTTGAGAACCACTGCTCTATATTATTCAACCAATAACACAAAAGTATGAAGAAAACCTGGAAAAGAATATTATGGAATGGCTTGCATTTTAAGGCTTCTTTTATTACAATCTTTTGGAATACTTAAGATGAGACTTGATAATCTATAATACTATTTTTCAGACTATTGTCCTCATCCTTATCATTGTTACCTTCACAGTCCTTCAAATAAAGCTTGATGATTCTATTTTTCAGTAACGATAATAAAGATGAGGACAGCAGTCTAGAAAATAAAAATACAAAAGCTGGTTTTAGAGTTTAAAAGTTTTCAACACTACATAATAGAGAGTTCGTCAGTTGGAAATAAAATTCAAAACTTCTCTAGCCTTTCTCTTTGGCATTTATAAAGTCATTCAGGATTGAAGAAATGATTTCATTTCAAAATTTAGATAGATCTGACATAATCTGCCAAAAGAGGAGCAAAAGGAAATGGCAGCTGAAATATTATGACTATAACAACAAAGTCAATGATAATCATCTGAGATGCTGCAGACAAAAAAATAATAATAATTAACAAAACAAAGGAAAAACAAATTAACAGGACAATGTGGTAATAAAATTTTCAAAAGTTTATCTTATGAAATAATGAAAGCAATTCTGAAAAAAGTAAAAAAAATAATAAAATATTATCAAGCAAAAGTAAGACATCAATGTGATGAATCAGAACAAAAATAAATAAATAAAAACAAAAGCTAGTCAGTTATAGCAAAAAAAAAAAATAAATAAATAAATAAAAATAAAAACATTGTTAATTCATTATCAGTAGTTGATGACACAAAAAGAAAACTAAGTTGTTTATCATTTTTTTTAAATTGTATTTAAAAAGCAACTCCATTGTTTCTTTTTTACCTAAGAAAAATTTTTTTTAAATAATTAAAATAATGGAACAGATGAGCCAAATTATAATAATGTGCTTTGTCATTTGATGCACCACAAAAATACAAATTAAAATAAAAAAAGTGAAACAGGATATGAAAGTATAAAAAAAATAGAAATGAAAAGCACTGTGTAAGTTTTCCATTAACAAAAAAAAAAAAATAAACAAATAAAAAAAATAACCATGCCTAATTTAAAATTCTAGTAATTTCAGTTTGCAAAGTGTCAGGTTATAACAAAAAAAGAGAAAAAAAAAAAAAGAGAGAGAGAAAACCACCAAATTAAATATAAAAACACTGACAGAAAACAATAAAAAAAAAAATCTAAAAATTATTGAGTTAGAAATTAAAAAAAGATTTAAATCTATCAAATATTAGAGATTTAATATCAATAAAAGAGGAAAAAAAAATGAAATTTTAAGATGAATAGTTAATGGTAGGTTTTAAACATTGGAATTATTTTGCGTTAATTTGAGAACAACTCTGGAAGACTGCAGACAAGTAGTAAACTAATGTGAAATAAAAGAAAATGGACTAAAGTTGTAATGCATTAAATCTGCTGACACTAAATGACTAATTTCTAACATTTTTTTGACAAAATTAACCTTTAAGACTGCAGGCAGTTTTTAAGTGAGAGAGAAGTTTATGGCCTAAAAGTAAGAAGTTGAACTTTAGAATCATAATACACAAACTAAAATCCCAGTCAGTTATTTTACATCTACCTTCAAGCTGATATCCGACCAGTTATGGGCTAAATATAGACTCTGATAGACTGTTAATCACTGATACAGAGAATATTCTGCTTGCAGTATATTTTTCTTATCTCCATATGAAATAGGTTTCATAATCATTTCAATTAAAAGAAAAAAAAGTTCTTTATTCTGTTTAAATGTTCATGTACAGGGCTCTACAGACAAATTTAATTTCAGTTGACCTTCGACCATAAAATATTTCTATTTACTAGCCAAATAGAAAATTTACTAGCCAAACCATGTAATACTATTCACTATTATGAATAAACCTAGCCTTATGCTCAACCCCCAACCTGGAGGACATTTTGTGGGTTTTTGAAATCAGTGTTGCCCTTCACTTAGATAAGCTACTCTCCAGAGTAACGAGCCCCATCTGCCCGAGGCGGGTAAAGATAGATGCAATGGTTTTGACTGGGATTTGAACTGGCATAATACGATTCCATATTCCTAGCTTTTACCAATGCTCCACCTTGATGCTCAATTAGCATAGGTGGAGGGACTATCATTAATCTTAGAGCTAACAAATAATGTAACAAAGTAAGTTAGCTAGCAGTTTGGGTCGTGCTTAGGACCCCCCCCCAGATCTTGCAACTGCGAGGGGGCCGCAAGGCTCTTTGGCTTTGCAGATAAATGCAAAAATTAATTATTAGGATTGACTGGAAATGATTACGCTTATACATCTATCAACACATCTCTCTGTCTGCCTGTCTGTCTCTCTATATATTTTTATATGTAGACTTTCATCAAAGCCTCCAGTATGCTGAGGATGTGCAAGTTGCCTTTTTTAGGGTAAACAAGGCCGCAAGGCGCATTCTGAATCGAAGCCGCTGCGTGGCACTGTTAGTTGTCTTTGTTAAAAAGCTGCCATTCTGAACTAACAACCCGCAACAAACCACGATACTGGCTGGACCAAAGCGTGAATATCAAGGCCTAAAGAGAAGACCAATTCGACAACTAAGAAGCTGCGTTATCAAACAAATGGTTTTGTATGGCTATATCCGTCCCCCAAGGTGGGGGAATAGGGATGAAGATAGCCGCTCAAACAACGGGGGGGGGTGCGTAGACTGCAGACAACACACACGGCCACTATAAATATGTTTACGTACACACACAGAGAAAAACAAATCGAGCAAAACTTATATTTATCTACTTTGTTTTTTTTTTGGTTTTTTTTTTATTTCCTTTTGTATAGATCATGATGTTTCATTGTGCAACCATCAATGGGATCTAACAGAGTGAACAATGATTTTTGACAGGCAAGTATACTCGTATATGATAAACGCAGGGTCAAAGCGATCAAACATGAATTAGAAGGGCAAAGAAAATTAGGGAGGTCGGGGGGGGGTTAATAGAAGGTTTTGGGGCATCTGAACCGTTTCAGAATCCATTGTAACAGTCCTTGTGGAATTGTTCAGGCAAATACATAAGCACTCGGCTAAGGTATTGATATAGAAATAATAACCAAAAAGCAATCTGTTAAGAATCTGATTAACTTCCACCACCCTAACCCTTCTGCAGGGATTTTGTGGTATTGTTCAAGATGAGAGGAACTGATTTGAACCAGTGCAGCTAAATATGAAAATCCAGTTTAGGGAAAACAGATCACTGAAAAACCTCCCTCCCTCCCTCCCCACCACCACAACCATCACCAACCCACTCACCTCTCTCTCTTTTATTCTTTCTCTATCTTTCACTCTCTGTCTGTCTTTGAGGATTTAATTCCATTTTCTTTATAATAATGCATTTGGGGTATAAAAATTGGAAAAATAGTTTTGGAAAAATAAAGCCATTATTCCCACAAGCCTTTTCTGTGCATTCTTTTGACATTAGCAAAAGAGACGAGAGGATCAGAAAGAGAGAGAAAGAGGATAAGAGAAAGAGAGAGAGAGAGAGAGAATGAGAGAGAGAGAATGAGAGAGAGAATAATTTTTCTTCTTGAAAGTCAGTCTCATTTTTTTCTAAACCTGATCTCATATCATTTTAGAAAATGTTGGAAAATTTTCAAACTGTATTTTGATTTTATCTTTCTGTTTTATAAGGTGATACATAGATGAGTGTTATATAATGACAGACTGAAAATTTCTCAAATTTTATTCTCATTTAAAATGTAAAACAAAAATTATTAAAACAACTTAGATATAAATTACTGGATACCATAGAAAACCATAAGTCAAACTATATGAACTATAATAGTTTCATCATTCTAACTAAAATCTTGGAAATAGTCATTCAGATTTCTTTCCTAAATATGTATAAAAAAAAAAAAGTATACTTCATAAAGCAAGGTTTCTCAAATATCTTGACACTTTCTTAATTAATCTCTCTTATACCATTACATCCAGTGGTGCATTGGGCAGCAAATTTGCTATTTTTTGCAGTTTCCATAGCATACTTGTTTTTATGGGAAAATGTCGCTGGCCCTATGCTCAACCCCCAACCTGGAGAACTTTTTTTGGGCTTTTGTAATCAGTGTTGCCCTTCACCTAGATGAGACACTCTCCCAAGTCAACAAGCCCCATTTGCATGAGGCAGCTAAAGGTAGATAATGGTTTTGACTAGGATTTGATCTTGCATAATGCGATTACATAGTGCGAGCTTTACCAATGCTCCATTTTGAAACCATTAGTTTTGACAGGGATTTGAACTCTTGTAATACGATTCCATAGTCCAAGCTTTTACCAATGCTCCACCTTGATGCCCAATTACAAAGAATAAATTCAATGAATCATTTGTTCCTTACATCAACCAAATTTAAGCAGAGAGATAGGATACTAAATTTCCCACATGCACAAGAGCTGGAGTGATCAGCTAAAACAATAACAAAAAGAAAACATTTTTCCCAAATAATGCAAAACCCATGGGAATTTCCAAAGTTTCCCCTGCAAGGAAATTTCTACTTAGTAATTCCCTGGGTTACCTGAAATATGGAAATCTTGCATAAATTCAGAATGTTAAATCAGGTAAAATAACTTTTTTAAAAATAGAAAAACATTTGAAAATATATGCACATTCTTGCATCTATAGAAAATTCTAACATCAAATATGATATTAAATCCTTTGACACCTTAATTCAATCTAATATATTTTATTCAAAGCAATTATTGTTCATGGGATATTTCTAGTGCATAAGTATATGCAAAAATATGTTTTAATAAATAAATAATATTTTCTATCTATACATATTTATAATTTGCAAGATAAGCAAGTTTTACATGAGGAATTAATTCAAATAATTATGAATGCCTATATTTGTGGGGATATGTGCTCCATTGACTTTTGAAGAAAGTAATTTAAATGATAACCAGAATTTAAAAATGTCTTGTTTATGCATACAAACTGGTATTGCCTTAATAGAACTGAAAACATTTGCAAGTTAAATTTTGATTTTAAACTTAAGATTTTAGGAAGCACCATCTTAACAAAAGAGTTCTGAATGTAAGAAAAATAAGCAAAGATTATTCGTGTTTCCTTCAACTTTTGCTTCATCTTTTGATCAATAATAAAAAATCAATTTTCCAAAGCTTTTCTAAAGATTGCCAAATCATTATAAAAAAATCAAGATTACATTTTAATATAAAATCTACACTGAGAGTTTATGAAAGTTTATTCAACAACATCAGTAGTTATTCAATGCAAGAAACATTTATTCAAAAATAAAATAACTTGACTTTTAGTAAAAGAGTAATAACTGTAATATTTCAATCCTGATTGGAAAAAAAGAAGATTTCAACTTTTTTTTGTTGCATTTTTCTATAAGTGAATTTAAAATTACTCATTTACATTTGAATTTGTTTACTGTAATTAAAAACCCAAATTTTTAGCACTAAACCAGGAACTTCCTAAAGCACTATTAGTCAGAATATCAACTTACGACTGGACAATATTCAACTTAAGCACAGACAGAATGAAAACTTTAAAAAGACAATTTCATGAAATATTTAAAATTATCTTAAAATATATCCTTGAAATATGATCTAATAATTTTTTTTAATAAACAAATATAAATACTTAAAAGAGTTACATTTAAAGTGGATTATCACAAAATAATATATTAAGTTGATTAATTAAATCATATTGTCAATGAATAAAAAATAATTTGTTACCTATCTATACAGAAAGAAATTATATATATTTTTGCTCATTGGTTTTTCAATTATTTTTTAATCCTATAATTTAATTAAGTGATCATCATTCATTGAGTTATTTCTGTATTGAAATTGAATTTAAAAAAAAACAAGAAATCAGCTATTAAACAGATTTCTAAGAAGGAATCATTTAGAGCGAAAGTTTATTAGTTTGTTTAGGTATTGAATTTGATAAGGAATCATTTGAAAGACATCTGTGGAAGGATGGTGATTACTATAGAGCAGCAGAATAGTGAGAAATACTATGGATTTGTAAAAATTATATAGTTACAAAATAACTTGTAGTTGCTATATAACAAATTGCCAGAACCATATAACAAATCAGATAAACTTAAAAAACAGAAAATGTACCAAGTGTCCAATAACAACTTAAAAGTGTCAAAATAACAATTTAAAAAATAATCTTATCACATATGGTAAATTGTTTCTTATATTTATGTTTGAGTTTATGTGTATAGACACAAATGTTAATATTAAAATAAAGAATATTAATATAATAAAAAGGAGAGATAAATGACTCACAAAACAATGATTGGACTTAAAAACATAGAATATTTTTAAAACATTATTAAAAAAAAAAAAAATGAAACGAAACGAAACTTATTCACAAAATAGTTGGAGAAAAAGTTAAACTCTTTGGAATGTTCAACTTTTTCAGTGATGCTAAGGAAAAAAAATCATTTTTTTTTATTAAATGGTTGTCTAAAACCTTGGGTAAGAGACAGAATGATCAGTCATAGAAAGTAGGGGGGAGTGGAAAACATTAATTAAACAAATAAATAAACTAACAAAATAAGCATAAATACACACAAAAACAAATAATCGAAGATTAAACAAGAAAAAAAAAAGAAAGAAAAAAAAAAAAAAAGAGACAGAAAATCTATCCTAACAGAAACATCAACAATCATTAAAAAGAGTGAGTGAAACAAAGATGTTTGCAACAATAAATTTTAATTACATTTTCACAAAAGCACAAAAAAACACAAGAGGAAAAAAAATGTTGTCGGGTGCTGAGAGAAAAAAAGAGAGAAGCGAGAGAGAGAGAGAGTTGAGAATTTCCTTCAAAATTATTTAACGTTTTTTTGCTTCTGATTTCATTCATTACCTTCAACTCTACCCATAACCATCAAAACTTTTTTTTTCTCCACTCAATTCTGCTTTTTTGGCTACCTTAAAACCAAAATGGCTGCTTACTTTAAGTAGGTTAGATGGCTAAATAGTTAATCATCAAGCTAATGGAGTAGCACCAGCAGGCATATCTCTTGGGCATAAGATTAGAACTCACAGGAATAATGTTCCCTCCAAACTTAACATTTTGATTCAAGAATAAAAAAAACAAAAAACCTAACAAATTAATGAATAAAAAGATGAATGAAAGAAAAGTACAATCAGTAAAAGCAACCAAATGGAGTTCTTGCAAAATTACTAATTCTAACATTTGGGGACTAAATATTTAGTAATTATGAAAAAAAAAAAAAACGTTTTTAGGAATAGAATTGCTTAATGAGTTATGTGCCAGTGGTAACCAATGACTTATTGAAGATCAAATGACATTATTCTCTACAGTCCTTTCAATGTATTTTTCTATAATGTAAATAGCTGGAGGTGATCAGTTCTCTGATAACTTTTCACTTTGGAATTAAAGAAATGTTATTTCTAAGTGGATGAACTTTTTAATAGAACAAATGCATCACAAACATACAATCATGGATGCAGAATTAAAGGAGATTTAGTTTGGTTTGCTTATAAGTTTAATGATCTATCAACCCTTCATCAACCTTTACACCCAGTGGTGTGTTGGGCAGCAAATTTGTATTTGCTGTTTCAGTAGCATACCCGTTTTACGAGAAAGAGTCGCTAGCCCTATGCTCAACCTCCAGATTGGAGGACCTAGATGAGCAACTCTCCTGAGTTAATGAGCCCAATCTGCCCAAATATCAACCACTTGTGGTTATTTAAGGTTATGTGCCATTAATGGGGTATTTTCTTACTCTCTCCATAAATTTCAATAGAGATGTTAACTATAAATTACTAATGTCTTAATTTCTTTGCAAAAAACAAAAAAAAAAAACACTGACTTAAGATAGAAAACTGTTGTGGCATTAAATGGTTGGTGGTTAAATCCAATCTGCAATACAGGCAATTCAATTTCTAAATGCTACTTATACTTCATTCAACAATGAAAACTAATTTGAAGACATTTAAATAATCTAATTAAACTGGTTATGCTTTTAATTAAAACACATACTCAGTTTTGACAATATTTTTTTCAAAATTCTCTAACAATAATTTAATTTCTATTATCAATTTTTCATTAATTTTCTCTTATATTTTGACATCAAGAAAATATGTATGCACAGTTGATATCATGTATCAGTTCATTTATTAAATCTATAAAGTTTTCTTTCTGTAGCTTATTTGAAAACAAAAATATTGGTTCAATTTTACTTGGTACATCTCTATTCAGTTTCTTTTTCTAGCCACAAAATTAAACTTCAAAAGAAAACATAAAATGTTTTCTCCCTTTTGTCCTTATCCTAAAGCTGCCTTGAAATACATTCTGACTTGTAAAAAGTCTCAATTTGCTGAGATCGGCAACAAGAGGTTAAATTGTTTTAAATTCTTAACTTTCTTAAAAAAAAAAAAAGACGGGCACAGAAATATCTTGCATATTTTAACCGATAAAAACAAAGACTCTATTTTTACTCAGATTAATAGAGCAGATTCCAGCATCCAGAATAAAACAAATAAGCAGATTTGGTATAACCCCTCCACAAATCACCTAAAAAACAAACCTATTGTAACAATAACCACTGTGACTGCTACTGCTAGAACTACCAGTACTTATCATGACCAGTATCATCATTATTACTATTGTTATCATCAATGTAGCCCAAAGTTTTACTTCTCAAGACAATAGAGTAAAAGAATTCAAAAGTTGTCTAACGTCCTTTGTAGAAAAAAAAAAGAGTACAAAAATTCTTAGGCAAAGTTATTTTGATCTGAAACTTTATCTGGTTTGGTCAATGGCTTCCAATTTTCTTTTTTGGCATGCCAGGAATCTTTTTTAGTCTGGAAAAAGATCCCAGATATTTTCAATTATAACCTTATTTTCAGACCAAACTTTTTTTTTTTTCTAGTTTATTTTATTTTTTTTTTTTTTTTGTTATTTTTACAGGTAGAGATAATAAAATGTAAAATTCTTTTGGCAAGTGAAACTGCTGCAATGTGATTAAATGATGGGGGCATAACAAACAAACTGATAGAAGACCTAACTGTTGATGGGGAGGAATTGGTTGGTTAGTTCTTTGGTTGGAAGGATACTTTCATAAAAGAAATGAATTGCATTCTTTATTTCAATGTCTGGATCTAAATACGAATAATATAGATTTATCCTCTGATAATCAGTATTCAATAAAAAAGATCTTTAGTTATTCTGGGAATTATTTACCCCCAAAGATTTTCATTTGTAAAACTACTACAAAATACAAACATACAGTTATGATTCATCACAAGATTGCTTATATTTAGAGTGCTCAATATTATTGATAAAACAATTGGGCAGCAACGGTGGAACATTGGTAAAAGCTCGGGCTCTGGAATCGTATTACACGAGTTCAAATCCCAGTCAAAACCAATACTTTCACTTTAGCAGCCTCGGGCAGATTGGGCTCGTTAACTCGGGAAAGCAACTCATCTAGGTGAAGGGTAACACTGAATTAAAAAAAGCCCAGGTATATAGAGCACGTAAAAATGGCCTTGTGCC
>JAUZSX010000036.1:619417-629518 GCA_034780655.1 Idiosepius hallami
AAAAAGCCCGGGTAAGAGCATGTAAAAATGGCCTTGTGCCAAACTTGGGTTGGTGCTCACCAAGTAAATATAATATTCTCACTAGGTGTGTGTCCCCTTCTTAAAGCTCAGACCTTTTTGAATAGGTTCTATGAAAAGTTTCTTAAACACATTGCTACCTGTGACAGAGTTTTTTTTTTTTTTTGAATTTCAATAATATACATGGAGTCATCAAAGTCCATTTTCTTATTCATTAAATGACATCTAAATGCTTCTAAAGAAAAGCTAAAGATTTCTAGTTTCAAATATAAGGTTATTATCTACTGAGACTTACAATAGATTTTCTTTTAAAAACTTTTGGAGATTGCAAATTTATGTAAGATTTCTTTTTTTCTTTTTCCAAAAAAGCCGAGAAAAAGATTTTTTTTTCAAGAAAAATTTACACTTTCTTTAAAAAACATATATTTTGAAAAATTGACACATAATAATATTTATTTGTTAATACTCCTCTATGTACATTTTGCCGTTAGGTATTATCAACGGGAGATTTTTATTTAATATATCATTTCGAGAAATTAAAGCAAAACTTTAGAAATGAAAACATTGAAAACTGAATGTTTATAATTGAAATTGTTGTTATATATAGCAAGTGTTTTAATGCCCAGCTTATAAGAAACACAAATGAAATGTGAAGGATCTTTTTTTTTTTCTAAGGATATCTTATCCTGGCTTTTAATGTGTTAAAAACAGTTTACTTCTAAGCAGCATAGTCATAAAAAGTCAGATGACTCTTTTGGCTCTTTCCTATTAAAGTTACTTATAGGTACATGACCTCCTTTTCGAATTTAAAAAGAGGAAAACCATATTTATTGCCTATTATCCTCACCAAAAGCAAAGTGTCTATTGGTAGAGATAGTGCTAATTAGAGCCAAACAGGTGTTTTACTAGTCAAGAGATAATATGGATTTGATTTTATGTTTAATAACACATTAATCCTTACTTGGTAATCTAAGGTTTTCTTATGATACTCAACAAACCATTGAAGCATCAATAAAATTAAAATAGTGATTATAGTTTTGACAATAACAAGAGAATCATTAATATTAACAAACTATTTTCTATGCAAGCTTCTACAATCTGCTCAGCAAATAAAGCATGCCAGTCTAAACACAAAATCCTTGATGTTCAAAATGAATATGCTTGATTATTCTTAATAGTGTATATATATATATATATATATATATGTAGTAGTAGTAGTATAATATCTTGGATATAGCTATTCTAAAATAAAACAAATTTCAATAACTAATATGGGGATAATATATAAAGAAGACATCTAAATAGCTGGGTTGGGGCACTGAAAAGAGTGAAGCATGGCCATGCTATACACAAGTGTGTTTTGGCTTCCCCAGCAAAACACAAAACTGTCAAAATAATCATCATGATAATCAATAAATGAATACAATTATCTAGGGGGTGAGGGGAGTAGAGATAGAGAGAAAGAAAGAAAGGAGAAAGAGGCAGGTTCCTACCTTGAAGTGATTTCAAGTTATGTTGTCCTGGAAAGGAAAGTTGATATATTGTAAATAAAGTAAAACTTAAGAAGGAAATCCTTAAACAATAACACAAGACAACCTGAGAAGCTCCAAGTCAGTTGATCTTCATTAATTGAGAGAAAGCAACCAGATGTCCAGTTTTATCAGAAAGATTATAAATTCCAGCACAGCTGTGGAGTGAGAGTCACAAGTAATGTTATTGCTAAAGGAATCGAAAAACAGTACTGTTCAATATTGAGGTTGTAGAGTCAGTCAAAACTTTATTTGGTAAACTAATGATTATAGAAGTTGATAAGGACAGACAATATTAACTCTTGTAACTTATTTCTAAATATACACATAACAGTGATATAGCAATAACCATTAAGTCTTAAATTTGAAGAACTTGAGTATTGTTTGATTATTCAGTCAAATATGAAATGTCTTTACAGGTAAGCATTGACTGAATAAAGAAATTGTTGGATTAAATGAGGAATTCAAGATAAAATCATGGTTGATCAAGTTAAGATGCCTATGATTTTAACTTTTACAGTTATAGTAGTCGGGAATTAAGATTAATTTATCAACTCCACAGCCTTATTTAAGTTCTATTTAAAAGAATCTAATTTGTAAAAAATAAAATACTATTTAAAAATAAGGTACAAATTTTAAGAAAATATTTTTGTAACAAATGCTAGCAACCAAAACACAAAAGGATTGAAAACATTAAATAGAATAAAAATTTAATTATCACAAAACATATGACACTTAACAATTTGTTTTATAAACAATACAATCAACAAAATATTAAAAAATCAGCAAGATAACTAACAACAGTTGAGATTCCTTCAACAATGAAATCAGACTTGAAATTTTATTCTGATAAAACAATTTTTTATGAAAGTATTTTTGGCAAAATACTAAGACAATAAATGACATCTATAAAGTTTACAGCAAAGGATTCTTATTTTTTTCCCATAAGTAAGGTCTGTATATAAACATAAACCAACCAAAGTTTAGACTACTATATTAAAAGTCTAAAGTGTGTCATCATCATCAGTCGACTGTAGTTGCCATTATGGATTTCACTAACCCATGCCAAACTCCATAACAGTTTTAAATGGCTAGTAATGACATGGTCGCCAGTCCTATATCATAGTATTTTTATTGTGACACCATCACTATGTATATTGCCAACCAAGGCTTAGAGAGACTCCATTCACCCTCATCAAAGAGAGACTATTCTGCACCAGATTCCAACCAGGGATTTTTTCTTAATAACCCACAGCTGGAGAGAGTCTATAAAAATTGCCTTAAAAAATAAACCAATTGATTATGATTAATTTGTGTATAGTGTTAATGGTTTTCCTTATTATGAAAAAATCTCTTCCCATATAAAACAATATAAGTCATCCATATTTATTATAACAACTGTTGTTTTAAATTATAGTAGGTTTATATAGTGAATAGTTAAGTTTTAGCCGGCCACAGTATCACTTCTTCCAGACATGGCTCAGAACAGTGAAGCAGGATATAGAGCTAATTCTGGGGTCTATGGTCTCTGTCATTGGACCTTAGGACTGGCTTTCTCCTGTTGCAGCGTTGGCAGCAGATTGCCATGCATGGTCGGCATTCATTTGTGATTCGATGAACTCATTGGGAGGAGCCAACTTAACTGATCCTGGATAAATGCCGCAGCAACAACAACAACAATAGTTGAGTTTAAGAAAATAAAAAGAAAAATTAGGATTTTTTGTTGTTGTTGAAAGTGCAACAACAGCATATTTACTAATAAAAAATCCTAAACTTGAGGGCAATGAAATCAATCCTGTGTGTTAAGTAATAATATTCCACCACAGATTATGAATTTCATGAAAGTGATTAGTTTTTTTAACAGCCCGGCCTGTTGTATTACTTTTCTTTATAATTAGATTGGCTGATGTGTAAACAGGTGTGTGAACACAAAACCTTTCCCCTCTTATATTTTGCTCAACACACTTCCTTAACATACAAAACTCTTTTTTTTCCTCCCTTCAGCTGTTATTCATTATAACCTAAGAGTATGATTTCAATGGCCAAACCCTTGTCTTATTATTATTGTTGTTGTTGAAGTACTTGTTGCAATAGTTCTAAAAGTAATATTGTTATTATTATGACACTTTGACACAACTGTTTTATTTTCATTGTTTTTATTGGTGTGATGTTCTCATTTTTGTTCAATGATAAAAGATTTAAAAAAACAAACACAAAAAAAAAAATAGAAGATAGAAAATATGACATAAGCATCATTCATGTTTATGAAATATGTGTAATTGTGTTCAGATGGAGAACACACAAAATAAGACGTGAATTATTTTTACAGAAGTTTAATCAAATAACTCCAAATACAATTATATAAAAAAAATTTGAAAATTAAAACAAATTTTCGATAAGGTGGGAGTTGGTCTTTTTTTCTGCTTATCGATATTTAAATTGAGCTTCAGTAAAAAAAAAAAAAAGTCTCCAATGTCGGGTTTAAATCAGTAAACACTCTATTGTTTGATGAAAATGGTTAAAACTATTCAATGAATGGCCAAATACAAAAAAGTGTTTAAAAGCATTTTTTTAAAAAAATGAAAAGTTTGTATTGGCAGATTCTTGTTCTACATATTAATTTATATTCTTCAAATTCTTATGTAAGTTTTATCAATAAATAGCAGGAAAAAAAAAACAAAGCAAAAAAATAAAGAATAATGATGATTATAATAATTATAAACCTACAATTAATGAATTATACTCAATTTTGGTTAATTAACAAGAGTTGTGAGTATTCTGGTATACATCCTCAGGTTATAAGAAATGAATCCAGACACAGTTCTTGTTTGTTAATTAAATATTGATTACTTATAAGGATGTTTATCATATACTTACATTCTTAAAAATAGTACATAATATGAACAAATAAAAATACAAAATTTACTCATTATCACATTTTTACAATAAATATTAAACCTTTACAAGTGCAATATATATATATATATATATATACTAACTCATGATTGTCAAAAATAGTTTGGCATTAGATAATCATGACTATTAGAATGACCATACAAGTAATATTTAAACCATGGTTGGTGAATTCTGATTCATACCATTCCAAAGAGTATTAGTTAGTAAGGGAATATAGTGAGAAAACAACTTGCTATTTTTAATAAACCTATGCAATCCAAAAGCTAACATATTACCACAAAGGTCTGGGGATGTCCACTCGGCCTAGTGGCAGTCAGTATTTGGAATCGTAATATACGTTTGTAAACTAGTCATTCAATTTGCAGTCATAATTGGACTAAACCTTTGGGAAAGGTATGAATTCCCACATTACCTCCAGCCATGGATTAAATAGTGCACATAAAGTCATTTGAAAAAAAAAACGTCTGGACAAACTGGAACATTTATGAAAAAGATTATTCTCAGAATTAAATGACCTTAACAGGTTGCTATAAAAAAAAAACACTAAAAGTTCTGAAAGAAGGGAAGGTACAATTTTTTTTTAGAGGTATTAAGATATTAGCAAATATTGTTATAGCCTCCTGTCAAGCGGTCACAATATGAATATAGAGAGTCGGGTAATATGTACGAGCAATTAACCTACATAAGTAATCTCTGCCCAAAGGCAACAAATGTCTGGCTTACAGAGAGCCAAGATGAGCCCATGTCAATGGTATAGGGGTGTAAACTACCCCCAAACAGATATAATCTAGGGTTTTGAGTGAATACAAAATTAATATATTTTTATGAATTTGTTTACATTTTGTGCCTAGTAATCTTCAAATGACTATGGTCAGGACTTAACTTTGGTAATTCAATTTTTTTCGTCCCAATAAAAGGCACTAATGGTCAAAATGTGATATTTATTATATCTAAAGGTTATTTTAGCAACTGTAACCCGGAACTGCTGATTCTAACAGGTAGAGAGAGAGAGAGAGTTTATAAATATTTTGGAACTTTGAACTTTGGTCAAATCAGTTAACATGCTAAATGTAGAATTATTTTTCACTCAAAACCAATCTGTTATATATGGGTTAGGAAGCATAAACACAAAGCCTACAGGTAACTAAAGTCCAAGGTTAACGAGAGAAAACAAACGATGAGTCAATATAAACAAGATATATAAAGACAAAAATAAGCAAAGTGTCAGGATATATGAGAAAAAAAAAAGAGGAAAAATAAAATCATATCAGACTAAATTAAATACTTTGTTAGTTCTATGTTTAGCTTGAAGTTAAATTCAATAATTCAAATAAAATAACCTAAACTTCAAGACCAGGTATTTAACAACAAAAAACAAAAATTTTGAAACTTACCACTATTAAATATATTTGTTTTTACATCATACTGTTCAAGGATGTACATATAGATTCATTCATATTACATCGCATAGTGTCTCCAACGCGACTTGACCGTACAGATTATTAAAACAGTAATCCCATAATTTAAACCAAAGGAACCGAACACTACTCTAAGATTGTCTAGTAGAAAGTAAACATATGGAACATTTGGAATTTGAACTAAAGAAAGAGGAGATAAAGTTCTGGCAAATTATTACTCACTAATTGATACTACTTACTTATTGAGAGTTGTAGAAATTATAATTCAAATTTGAATTTTGAAATTCTAAAAATTAGTAAGTAGTTTAACCCTTTTGACCCTAAAAGGCCGATATATTGTCCTTAGTTGCCTAAGTTAAAAAAAAAAAGACACACCATTTCAACTCTAATAAGGTCCTTTTACAGAACGGCTTTGAGTGACTAGTTAGTAATTTTGCTAAGTCTGGACCCAAAGTTGAAGGCCGGAATATAGATGCGTGTGTCTTTTGCCTTAGATTGCAAGGGCCAATATATTGGCGCCTAGGATTTAAAGGGTTAATATACTCACTCACAAAGCTTTTATTACAGTTGTGTGCATAGGTGAAAGTATTTGAGAAAAACACATACATCCAAGAAAAAAAACAAAAAAAAACTAACAAACATTTTTTTTAGATTCTAGCATTTTTTTTCAAGTTGTTTTTGCTTAATATGATAACATAAACAAAACAAAAAGACAGAGTAGGCAAATGAGGTTTCAATCCAAAAAAGTAAGAAAATGACAAGACTAAGGAATTTGCCTGCATACGTAATTAGTGACTCACTTTCCTTATGGAGTAGGTAAGTAACAAGATAGTCATGCTTGAAAACCTACTTGCATCACAGCTTTGAAAATTAGGAAGTTGACAGAAAGAATTTAGATCAGATTTCAGATGAAATTGCTTAACTTAGCAGTTTCAACACCTAGACATAACAGTTAACATGTTGTAGACAATTTATACCAATTTGAGGTGTGTGTGTGTGTGTGTGTGTGTGTGTGTGTGTGTGTGTGTGTGTACTCATTTAATTACATATGCTTTGATAATTTAGGATGGTAAAAAGTTGTTATAATGAAGAAAACAGAAAAATAAATTCTTTTAATCCTGGCCAATTAACAAATAAGTGTACAAATGGAGTTAAAATAAAAATAAAAAAACGAACTATCAATTATTTTATATAAAACAGAAGGGTCAATAACACAAAATATATTCAATTGATTTTAAAGACAAACAAAAGCCTAGAATACCAGATAAAAAACAAAACCATAACTACATATTTAGAAGAGAAGAGTAAAATGGAAGGGCATTTAGACCATTTTAGATAATTTCTAAAGAAATAATTATATTACGGATATAGTAAGTAATTTTTTGATTAGTAAATTTTGTATATTTATTCAAACATTGTATTGTATTTTTTTTAGCCTTTATTTTTTTTTTAAATTGTTTTTGAAAAATTGAAGGACCAATTATTTTGCACAAATTTTTCTATTCAATCAATATTATTTCAATTACCACGGTAATTTTATTTGGATTAATTAAAAGTGGTAAATAAGGGATTCACGTGTGTACATTTGGATCCTCAATTTTTGTGATAATTATTTGCTGCTATATTTCTTTAAAAGTTTAGATGTGTGTGTGTGTGCGTGTGTTTTAAAGCCAGTATGTACCTATATGCTCAAGTGTATGAAACTATCCTGTCTTTCTCTCATCTCAGTATAAATAAGAAAAAAATTTTTTTTATTTTTTCACTATTTGCAGATTCTGTGGATTCCTTTGGTCGCTAGCAGGGTTTTTTTTATTTGCGTACTTATTTGCACGCATTTCAAATAGTAAGAGTGATATATATTTTAAAAACAGTATTCTTTTTTTTTTCCCTCTCTCTCTTGCCTTGTGCTTTTTAGATTGAATTTGTTAGAAGCCAAGAAAAACAGAAGAGACTAAAACACGGGATTTCTTCCAAGAGTGGCATTACAAGTAACAGAAGATCAACACAGATCATTAATAAAAATAAAAAAAGAACGTTAGAAAACTTACAAATAATTAAAAGCCTTGTTTATATAATCTGATATACCAAAGGTAAGATTACAAAAATCTAATGTCAAAATTTCATTTACTCCAACCATCACACACACACACACACATGGACACAGATACACAGATACACACACACACACACACACACACACACACAAATGAAAATAATGACTTTATTGGTAATAGAATTAATTTAAAATTCAGTTTTCTAAATGTAAATATATTGAGAAAAATACATAACTTAATAGAATTTAATGTTTGTTTTACGGCATATCAAACTTTATAGGTCATTTAACGCTGAGAACAAGGATTTCTTGATAAACATCCTTTTTCTATGGACTTTCAGTTTCTTTTTTTTTTTTTGCATTATTAAATTCATAGCTGAATTGAATCTAGAGATTCATACCTATCCCAAGAATATTAGCCGAATTATGAATGCAAATAAAGCCAAGATTCGAACTTGCATATTATGATTCCAAAGTCTGTCTGCCTACATACTGTCCCAAGTGAACTTCCCTTGAATTTAGTTTTAAAAAATATGAGAGAAGAAGTGTTTGTTCTTCTCAATCAAACTTGTGAAAAAAATTGTACCTAAATATATAGTTGTTATATATATGTGTGTGTGTGTATGAGTGCATACAGGTCAGACTTATTTATAGAAAATTAAAAAATAAAACTAGAATATAATTTTTTAAAATGAACTTAAGATCAAATATAAAATATGTGTGAATGTTTAATAGAAATGTGTCTATGTGTTTAGTAGAAATGTAAATGATATGAGAAATGGTTTTATGAGATGATGATTAACATTCAATAAGTACTGCAGAAGGTATGCAAAAAACATTTGGTTTTTGATTTGAAATGGCTGGGCTATTGACAATTACTTAATTTAAGAACCAAGCCAACCGAAAACTGCAAATGAAAATTACTGATTCATGAAAATGCTAACTATTATGAAATCTGATTTTTCTGGTCTTGTTTTTGACTAAAACCATGAATATGCTTTTTTTTAAAAAAGAATATGATTTTTTTAAAAAGAATATGCTTTTTGTTAAAAAGATATTCTTTTTTAAAAAGAATATGCTTTTTGTTAAAAGGATATTCTTTTTTAAAAAGAATATGATTTTTGTTAAAAGGATATTCTTTTTTAAAAAGAATATGATTTTTGTTAAAAGGACATTCTTTTTTAAAAAGAATATGATTTTTGTTAAAAGGATATTTTTTTTTAAAAAAGAATATGATTTTTGTTAAAAGGATATTCTTTTTTAAAAAGAATATGATTTTTGTTAAAAGGATATTCTCTATGCAAAGAATATTCTTGTCACAGCCCTAATTATTACCCATTATCAGAATAATATTCTTATATTATTCTGATAATTCTGATATTATCTTTTAGAATTGTTTTTTTTTTTTAACAAAAGTTTCTGATTTGGATGTAAGTAGAATCAAACACCAACTTAGAAAATCCTTGTAATTTTGGATTTCTTTAATGAATTTTCATTTTTCAAGCACAGAAATCATTTAGTTTTGTATAAAGGCATAAATCGAAGTAGAATGAGTGAAAAAAGTCTTGATTTTGCTTTTCAGAAAGGGGGAACAAATTTGTTAAAAATTTTTGTAGTGAATTTCGCCCTAGCAATACCAAGTATCCCTGATAGATCCAAATGCACACAGACACACACACACACACAAAAAAAAATTAGTTAAATTCAAGCAAAGTCTTTCTTTTCATGAGAATGGTCAGAAGAGATTGGAAGGGGTTCTTTTAAAAATCCTTTTTATAAAGACTTCGTTTGAATTTAGTTTAATGACTTTTGTTTAATATATATAATATCTATTGGGCAGCGAGGGTGGAGCATTGGTAAAAGCTTGGGCTTTGAAATCGTATTAAGCAAGTTCAAACCCCAGCCAAAAGCATCACCTTTATCTTATGTTGCCTCGGGCATCACCTTTATCTTATGTTGCCTCCTTAACTCAGGAGATCATCTTGGTAAAGGGCAGCACTGATTACAAAATGCCTAGGGATATAATGGGCACGTAAAAATATCCTTGTGCCTCACTCGAGTTTGTGCTCAACCAAGTAAATACACATACATTATATGATATTTACTTGGTGAGCACCCCCAAGTTTGGCACAAGGCCATTTTTATGTGCTCTTACCCAGGCTTTATA